>JAPDSC010047852.1:0-85179 GCA_026290005.1 Latrodectus geometricus
AAAAAAAAAAGAAGCAAAACAGTGAATGAAAGATCCGGCAAGGAGATAATGATTTGTCCAATCTTTGGCCTACTTGGTCCTGACGGGGTCACTACAACTTTCTCCACCGGAAGTTAGGGGGAGGGCATATACAGAGGGGGAGCATTGTCAAGACATTGAAGAAGGGAGGGGGGAAAGAGACAAAGGAAATAGTCACATAGTTTTTGGACTGAGTATATAAGCTGGTTTCCTTGGTACCAAGGGAATCATATTCGATTCAGTCTGTATATCGAAGACATCCAAAATGCAATTCCAGGTAAGGCAAATGCTTCGATTTTCATTTGGATACTTCTATGCTCTTGTTATGCAGGTATAGCAAAGGATATCATTCGCTCGAATTTATTGATATTTAGTGATTTTTTATGTACGAAATGTTTCAGTCGCTAAATTTTTAACTCAAAACTGTAATGAACTAGAAAAAATATGATCCGGGTTAAATAAAAAAATAAAACTCTTCTGCAAATGCATAAAAACAATTTTAAAATATTGATTATTAATGATTCGTGATTTCTTTTAATATATTGATTAATCATGATTTGTGATTTCTTAAGTCATAAGAAAAAATTTCTTAAGTGAAGTTCTACATAATTTCAAATATTTTTATATTTGAACAAAATATTTATTTACTTCGTGTGGCAGTAAGCAAAACACACTTCGATTCCAATTCACACCACCAATTCTAAAATTTTATTAAAGCATAAATATTTGGCTTACAGTCCAAATTAATTTATTTAATCTTGAAATATTTAAAGTAATTTGGAAAGTATGTGAGTTAAAATATTTATAACCAATAAATGATAAAAAAAATATTCATCTACTAATTTTTTGCTGTATGGTTTGTATTATATTATGATTTTTTGTAATGATTTGTCTTTTATATTTCCATTTTTATCATTTCTAATTGAGAAAAATTATTCATAAAAAATCATTTTGTTAAAAAATAATTTTTACGGCAGATATAAAGTTTTAAACTCATGGTTTTTCATTATTATTTTCTTTCATTTGTTTTTCTTCATCATTCATCATTTGTTTTTCTTTATTATAAATACAATAAATAATGGTTGTAGTTCTTTAAGCATAGTTTTTTATTCTTTTTAAAGTAACATTTTTGATATGAAATATAAAATTAAAATTAAAAAAAAATTAGGAACTTATTAATTAATTGATGCTTAATTTTTCTCTATAATAGTTTTTTTTAAAATGTTTGTTATAAAATATATTTTCACTTTTAAAATTATTGAATAGCACAAGATTCTTTTTCCTTATAAATTTAATTGAATTAGCGAAAAATTGTTAGAATATATAAATATTATCTACAAATATTTTTTTCCTAAAAAAATTTGTTTATTGAAATTTCAAATTTGGCTTAAAAATCTGTTTATAAAATATGTGAAACTCTTACATTATCATTATTTTTAAAATATTCATCTTATATTTGTCTCAAACTTATAAAAAGTAAAAATTTCAAAAGTTACAAGAAATTTTACTATTTTTAAAGAATTACATCCAATTCTTAAAAATGAGCTGCGTTTAAACTATACAAATTTTTTTAAAAGAAATTTTTGCGGTAACTTTATGAATTAAAACTTCTTGCGAAATTTTTGCTTTTAAAGTAATTAATCTACTTAAATTAAACCGTCTTTTTTTTACCGAAACATCAACTTTAAAAATAGTAGATATAGAGTGATCTAAAAGTAAAAACTCCCAATGCATGACTTTATACTTTTTGATAATATTCTTAAAATGTTTTTATGTTTTAAATTTTTTAATCCCATTATTTCTCTACATGAAATGTCATGATTAGTTTCATACATACTACTTAATGTGTATTAAAATTAAAAATACATATTATCTGAAATTCGGTTGAAATTTTATTCGGTTATGTTAATTTGTTTTTGAAATTACAGATTAAGTAATGAATGATGGCAATGCAACTACTATTTTGCTAACATTTCTTTTTATATTCTTTTTTAAGGTACTAGTATTCGCAATTGTACTTTTTTCTGTGGCTGTAGCAGAAGAAAAGACACAAGATTTAGAAGCAGCTGAGAGCGCACCTCATCACTATGACATCTATCCATCTCATGCCGATAGTCATAGCAGTCATGGCTATGACTCCCATGGACATCTTTCAAAAGGACATGAATCCCATGGACATGGTCACTATGCTGATCATGGACAGGAAGGAAAATCCGGTTACGATAAGCACGGTTCTCATCTGATCTCATCTTATGGTGACCATGGTTCTCATGGATCCCATGGAGGACACCAAGACCATTATGGTTTGTTTATAAAATATTAGCTCTATTTTTCAAATTTCATTTTATTATTTAAATTAACTTTATTAATGGAAAAATGGTTTTAAATTTATGATGTAAGTAACTTTAGTGAAGCAAAATTTCATATGAATCTAAAAATTTAAATTAGTTTTGTTATGATTTTAAGAAAGCTATTTTATTTAAATTAAAAAATTAACTTTTTTATTTATTTGTATTTTACAATGATGAACTTCATTGTTTGATACTTCTATCAACTTAAATAATATTTTCATAGTATTTTAAACCAAAGAGAGAGAAATTCATTCCTTAAAAACTATCAGCATGATAAAAAATTTATATTATATACTAATATTTAAAGATCCATGACACAAAAAATGGTGTGGCTGTATTTAATGCCTTTTTAAATATTAATAACTGTTTCGAGAAGTATTTATCCAAAATTTTGAAACTATATCAAATCCTTTTTTCAAATTACATATCGTTTGTTATTTACGGCTAAGTTATTTATGCATATTTCATAAATATGGTTTTATAAGAGAAACTCAATAAAAATTAAAGTGGATTTACAATAATAAACTTATATAAAGTTTTCATTTATTTTTTTATGTAAATATAAAATATTAAAATATTAGAACTCTCATTATCTTAGTAATAAATGTAGAGACTGAAATTGAATTACAAATTTGAACTGTTTTAATTTGATAGGTAAGCATGGAGCTTATGTAAAAAATAGTGGACATGGATATGAAAAAGCATATTCTTATGACAAACAAGTCCATCTTCATGACATTGATTCTCACAAATCAGCTCATCATGATAGTCATGCTGATCATGATCACCATGGATACAAAGTAAGAAATTTTTAACGCACTTAAATCAATACAATGTGTCTATTTAATAATAAAAAGCTCTATAAATGCTCAATAGTTGTTAATTATATTTTTGCATGTCAAATAAATTCTAAGTTGATTTTAAAATTGCTTTTTACCTTTAAAAAATTGGGAAGAACATTTTTATGATAGTTTAGTTTCTTTAAATTATCATACATTTGAAAATTTAGCTATGCCGATAAGAAATTTCAGCGTAAATTTTATAACTTATTGTTTCTTAATGTGAAATAAAATAAATTATTTTCCAATTAATTAGATTATTTGAAAAATTTTTATTTACCTTAATAATATTTTTTAAGTATAATAATTTTATAAGAGTCTATTTCAATCAGAAATGAAATAATAAAATAATAGAGAAATTCAAATTAAAAAGAATTTATAATATATATTTCTATTGATATGATAATCTTTCATTAATTATTAATATAACACCTTTTTTAAAATAAATATATTTGAAATGCATGATTTCACTTTATCGTATTTAAGACGAAAAATAATTTCTCTCTGAAATATTTTTATTTGAAAATAGAAACAAAATAATTAACAAAAAAATTGCAAAGTTTAAATAAGTGTCCAAATTTTAGAATCTGAAACATGATTGAATATACATTGTTCATTAATGTGTCCCTGCAAATAATAATATAAATCATGTTTTTCAGAATGCTGGACACTATGATCAGCATGGCCACAAGGCTTATGGATCCCATGGCAAGCATGGAGCTTATGGTTACGGCAACTCTGGACACTTGAAATCTGACTACGGTCACCATGGTTACGACAAACATGATCACGGTAAACATGGTTATGCTGCTTCATATGGTGCTGGACACTATGAACCTGCTCCTGCTGTATACGTAGCTAAGGCAGCTGCACCAGTCTACGTACCAAAACCAGTTGCACCAGTTTACGTACCAAAAGCAGTTGCTGCTCCTGCTCCAGTCTACATTTCTAAAGTAGCACATGCAGCACCATCCTACGCACACAAGCCCCTTGTACCTGTTTATCAACCAAAAGTTGCCATTCCCATCTATGAAAAGCCAGCTGCACCAGGATATTATTCTTACCATCACTAAAAACTGGTAAAAATGGGTTATATCCTAAGAATTTTACAATTTAATTTCTAAACCAGGTTCGCTTAAATTTAGCACTATAAAAATATATAGAATTGAGAGAAGCTGCAATTTCGATGTCTCTTAATCAGAAAAAGAAATTTTTATAAAATTAAAATATTATTAATGTTAGTAATATTGAAATGAATGATCTTTCAACATTTTACAACAAAATGTTTGAAACAAAAGTATAAATGCTTACAAAATAATTAAATTCAAGTTGTTCTAAATCTGTGGATTCGAAGAGAATAATGTATTAGTAGACTTTAGTTTTTAAAAAAGAACTTAATTGATGGTTCTGATGACCTTTTTGATGATAATTTTTAATGATACTAACTTTTAGCGTTATATTTAATTACTAAAATGGTTATATTATTTCATGAATGACACATTCTGCGAAATGATAAAATCATATTATCAATCATAACATCGTTAAGGGATTAATTATTTCTTATGAAAATTCATTAAAATTTTAATGCAATAAAACATTGAAACATAGAGGTGATTTAAAAATCTGTTAATTTATATAGCTAAAAATATCAAGAAAAAGTTCAATAATTAATAAATGTCCTAGATTAATTTAATTCATTTTTCAATTATTAAAATTTTAGCTTGATTAGAATATTTTTGTTATTAATAATTAAAACTAATTCTTAGAGAACGAGTCTTAAAAACATAAATTATTTTATTTTATAATAATTTTTAAATTTATGATGATAATTTTATGATATTTCTTTTTCTTAGAGACTCCTGATATAACGGAAATCGGATTTGAGCAACGAACAACTAAAAGACTGTTATTTTAATTCAAGAATTGTTGGAGTACTGTTTTGCAAAACAGGCCAAAGATGTAAATTGTACAGCTGTTATACAAATTTGCCATAATGTTTTGGCACTGGAATTGTAAATTTCATTTTCATGCCAGTGAAAAATAAACTTATTTAATTTTTTTTATACTTATTGTTGATTTAAATGAATCTGTTCAACTTTTATTATAATTATGCAAAATAATTAATAAATTCAACATAATTAAATTTTTTCACGAATCATTAAAAACTCATTCAACTTTTAAATAAAAGAAAACACACACAATAAACTATTGTTAGTGATTATTAACTTACATTAAACAAATTAAACTATTAACAATAAATAAATTAATTAATTAAAATAACTTTAATTAAGATTTATTTAAATATATTAATTTCCATCAAAACAGACCACAAACAATATAAACCGACTTAAAAATATTTTTAATTAAATTACTCTAATGGAAATTTGTAATTCCATTATGTAAGTTCAAATTACTTTAAAATTGCATTTATTAGTGAAAAGATTATTTTACAAGATATAAATGTACGAAAAATATTTAGTTAACTTAAATGTATATTGTCTGGATATATGTAATGCAAATCATATGAGTATTACCACCAATAAATTTTATATAAATAGACAGCAATATATATACACATCAATTCCGAATGTGAAAATGAATTGTCATTTTGCAAGGTTTCCATAGAAATTAAACTTGAGTTTCTATAGCAACAATATTAGAAACAATTCCGTAAAGACTTAAAGAAAGAAGAAACGTCTTTAGTTATCAAAAACACTCTTGAATTCTGTTTCCTGAAATCCGTAAGTTTCATTTTATTTTATCTTATAAAAGAAAAACTAAATTCCACATTTATATTAATTTTTCAGCGAGCTTAAATCTTTTAATTTCCTAATTAATTTACCTGAAAGATTTTATAAAAATAAAATATTTATAAAGTGAAAAGTATATATCACTTATAAAGATAGAAAAATAGCTTAAAAATACACTGGAGGAATTCAAGGGTAATTTTATAGACGAAAGGCAAATTGCATCTAATACAATAACTTAAAACGCATGCATTTTCAACTGTGTAAAAAATACTTACAGAAACATTCAATAATCTATTCTGAAATAATCGATGTTACTTAATAATGTATAAATACTTGATACATTATATTTGATAAATTTTTAAATATCTTAAATAATTACAATGTTTTACAACGATTATCAAAACGTATTACAAAAGGTCATGATTATAAAAGATGAATATATTTTATTATTCACATGTATTTTTCTTTTAAATAACATTTATTTTATGTTTAATGTTATTCATTAAAATTAATCATTTTGTATAAATTGCATTTTCTGAAGCTATGTTCATAACATTTTTATACTTTTTTAATTATTTTCTTTGGCAGTTAAATGAGAATTCCTACATATTATGTGTTCAAATTTGCTTATGTATATTTAATTAGTTTATCTATTTATTTCTTTTCATTATTTTTCTGTATAAAAATTTAATACAGAAGTAATTTTACTCTCATGTAATTGTGTTCTAAATTATTATTTTGATTTGTCTTAACATTGTTTTTTCCGTACCCTTTCATTTAGGAGTCTGGTTATCAAACATTGTTACTATTTTTGCTAAAATATAATTAAAAATAATGTCAGTATAAAATTACAATTATCATATAGGATTGTAGCATGTTTTCTTTTAAATAAAACAGAATAAATTTATTAAAGCATTATTAAGTAGCTAATTACCCGTTATTAAGAAAATGGTTCAAAAGAATCATATGTCCTTGTACAGTGATCTATACATTTCAACACTCTAGAAACATTGCCAATTTGTATAATAAAAAAAACAGAATTTATTCAACACTTAATTAGTTATTAAATAATAGTTAATTTCATAATACGTTAAAATTAAAAATATTTTTACTTAGTTAAATTTACAATATTTAAAATAGTTAAAATAGAATTCCTAAAAAATTCTAGCTTTAAATAACAGTTAAAATTGATGATATTGTTTTTTTTAAATTTCCAGGTAAAGATGTCTCATTATAAATAAATTATAATAGAGGGTGATATAGTCTTTAAGGGGTGTTTCAAAAGTTCACATACCAGCTTTTTACTAAAATTCCCCAGAAGAAATGAAACAATCCATTGATGATTTTTATAAACAGTTAATCTTTTATGTTTCCCATTAATTTTTTAATATTATATTTCACTAATTATTAATTTTTCTTAATTTCATTCAATCTAAATTTATAATTAAAAAACAAATGAATTTCATACAAGCAAATTAATTTAAGCTTCTATATATCATATCCTTATTATTCTCTTCCTTGTATTGAGCTTCAGGTCAGTACTGAATACAGACATCAGCAATGAAATCTATAGAAAAGATTCTAAAAGAAGCTAAAGAACTTCCTTACTCTTCTGTAGGAAAAGAAATAACAATAGAAGGTAAGGTTTTATTGAAACATCCGACTTTCTTTGACTTGTTATCTTCCTTGTAAAATCTTCAAGGAAAGAAAAGCCTGAATTGAATCTTCTTTCGAAAAGTATAATCACTTTAAGGTTGAGTGATCATCTCGTTATGCAAATGTTGCCAGTTTATAAACTTATTTCTATTCTTTCCCAATTTCATATATGAACAAATGATAGTTATAGTTAATTAGCTTTTAAATTAATCAAAACCTAGCTATTTATATGACCAAGATAAAGGTATTGTTTAGACTTTGGTCTCCAATGTATTGTTAGCATCTATAATATAATTTAATAACAAAATATATTTGATCTGAGCTATTTTATCATACTTATTTGGATTGAACTTACTGCCAAATATTTATTATTTACATATATGAAATGATATTGGTTTCTGTGAACAGAAACTTGAATTTAAAATTCTTAAATCACTCTTCTTTTCAAAATTCAACTTCAATTATTTACCTGAGAATATCAAAATAAAAAATTATACAAAAACTTTTTAAAAACTAAAAACTTCATCTTTGAAATCAGTTTTATAAACTGTGTCATAAAAAGCAAATGCATAAATGTAGTTTTATAGAATAAAACCAAACTCTGTTTTTAAAAGGCATGGTTAAATAATGCTTATATATATTTGACATGTTTCTTTTTTGAATAACTATTATGTTCTGTTAGAATTTCTATTACCAATATAAATAATCGTATTACTTTCCTTTCTTTAATCTAAGAAAATTAATATAGTACCGAAAAAAGTTTCCATGAATTCTTAAAAATTAGTTTTCAGAAAACACAGAATTAATTTTCAAAAGGCAGAGCTATTAGTTATTAAAATTTCAGCAAATTTATGAAGAACTTGTTAGTTTTTTTGGTATGATACAAAAGTGATGTGATAATATATAGATAAGTTTAATTTGCAGTCTAATAGTTGCATTATACTGCAAAAATCCTTAGTTAATTGAAGCATTTAGCATAGCTTTCCATGAAAAAAACTGTACATAATTAAGAAAATTTTGTATCTTTACACCGCAATAACTGGATAAAACATTTTACATATTTAATTGCTAATTTATTGCCAAAAAGTTTCAATCAAATTATACTCCAAAAGCATTTTTTTCTAGTAGTAAAATTTCTTATCAGACCACTTATGAGCATATGTAAATTTTCTTGAAATACAAGGTAAATTTTACGTAAAATTTAGTATGAAACTTTTTTCAGTATAGTTTACTTTTAATTTTACATTTAAAGACAAGAACATTAAAAACAATAGTTTTGATTTATTTTATTGATGCTGACTCTTATAACATAATTTTAAAATGCTGCATAGAAAACTAGTCTGCTCAAAATGAAAGTATAAAATTTATTTCAAAATAAAAGATTTTTCATAGCAACCCCATTTTTTATTATCTAATAAAAGGGGCATTTTTTTCAACTATAAAATAAATGTTATTTTTTTAGTTTATCCATCATTAAGAATGAACATTATTTAGACAGTCTTTAGAAAACGTGAAACTATAAATATTTTTAGATGAAATTTAAAAATTGTGATCATTAAAAACAGTATCAAAGGGAAAAAAACACCTTTTGATTGAACATAAGAGATTACGAATGTCAATTGTATTCGACACCAAGTGCAATTTACTTTCTAAATACGATTAGAATAGGTGCAAAAGAGTTTGGCAGCGGTGGGATTCGAACCCACGCCTCCGAAGAGACTGGTGCCTTAAACCAGCGCCTTAGACCGCTCGGCCACGCTACCACGGTCAATGAGAGATAAAATATTTTAATCACTCAGTACACGTAAAAGTAGATTTTTTTTTTTTGCTTTATTCATTGAGTTTTACATTAAAAAATATTATTATAATTTTTGAAAAAGGTAATAACTGTTTTTTACATGATAAAATTGTAAAATTTTCTATAATACATGAAATGTTGTATAGTTAATTATTAAAGTAATCATTTAAGTTTGAAATTAAAATTTTCACACTCATCATATGTCTATTTGAAGCTCACTTTTCGGCTTTTAAATTAATGCATTGGAGAATATAATTTACAAGAATATGTGAAAGATATTAAAAATAAACCATTATTTTATCAATATTTATCTTAACGAACTCAAATAAAAATTTATTTGTATTAATTACTAACAATTAAATGTTTGATCAAAATGGTAATACTTTATTGTTTTCATCAAGATTTTTTATATCTTTATCAATATCATTTAAATATCTTTGACTATATTTAAATAATTTGCTTATTGTATATCTGATCTGTAATAAACTACATAAAAATCGTGTTCCTTATATATAATAATAATAAATTGAATAATTTTGAAAATTGTAAAGATGTCATCTTAAAATTAATTTGAAAGAATATTATAACAAAAGCAAAGATTTAGATGACTAATATCTTCAAGTAGATAACTATGATCACAAGTAATTCTGTTTTCAAATATTTATGATACCCTATCAATACCTTCTTAATGCTTCCTTCCATAACATTTTAATTACATTAAAGTAACTAAACATTTGAGATAAGAAAATTTTATAAATTTGTAATGTTTTTTTTCATTTTACAGAAGGTGTGCTTATATGGAAAATGATGAGTCTTTATATTTCTGAACACCTTCTTAGGAATCAGGTAAGCAAATGTGTTTTAAATTATAAAATTTATAATTTTACTTCTGGACACCGTAAATGTAACACCTTGAAGGAAGCCTACAAATAACGTGAAATTTACAACATGCATTAGCGGAGGTGAAATATACAAATGATTAGATTTTCAGCGCAGATGCACATCACGTCAGCCTGTGGCGCTACTTCAAAGCATATTTAATGTTGTGGGATTTTGATGATTTCAAATCCGGTAAAAGTTTTTTTTTTTAAATAAAAAATAAAAAACGATACTTTGTAGAAAACCGCGATCATTTCTTAATCAAGTATCAAGTTTGATAGAGGAAGGATAGTGGCCTACCGAGATTGTGGATTATCTTTCAAGGAAATTGGTAGTCATGTTGAATTAAACTAAACTGTAATGCGGATATGTGATCGTTGGAGGTAGGAGGATACAACGAACAGATATGTTCAATCGCATCCACCTCAGTGCACCACTTCACGTGATGACAGGCAAATTGTGTGCATGGCAGTGACAGATTGCTCAGCCACATCACGAACCTCAGCACACCACATTCAGTCTGTGACGCATCATCCAGTGTCTGCTCGTACCATTATAGCAAAGTGGTCTGTCCGCAAGACGTCCATTGCTTCGTCTACACTTAACGCACAACCAGAGGTGTCTCCGCTGCCAATGAAATATGAAAGAAGGATGTGAACAGCAGAATGGAATGGAATTGTCTTTACTGATGAGTCACGTGTCTGTCTGGAACAATATGATGGTCTTATTCGTGTTTGGAGACACCGTACAGAGAGGGGTGCTGAACAGCTGCATTATGCACCACCACATTGGTCCTGCACCGGGTATTATAGTATGGGGTGGTATTGGATATATCTCTCTCTCACTCCTCTAGTACGCATTACCGGTACTTTAAACAGCTCTACATCTCCTAGATGTTGGTGCCAGTTGTCCTTCCTTGCCATCAGGACTTGTCCATAGCCATATTTCAACAGCATAATGCGCGACTACACGTCGCACGCATTGTCTAAGGGTTCTTCGTCACTCTCTAAATTGAATTGCTTTCCTGGCTGGTTTACTCTCCGGATCCTTCGTAGATAGAAAACATGTGTTCCCTGGTTGCTCAATGATTGACCCAGATTATATCCCCAGATGAGCACCAGATCAACTTAAGCAATGTATGAAAAAAAGCTTTATTATAAGTCTTAATTTTGATATATAGTTATATTAACATAAAAAGATTATACTATATATATTTTATATGCTTACAGACATAGATATATACTATTAGAGGGAAAGATTTATGTACATCGATGTATTATATCCCCTTACATTTAAATTATTAAATATATACTTCAAACAAAAATGAAAACGTACTTGAATTTCTAAAGCTCTTTGGTGTTGGTTTTTAATCATAATTATTTCTTTTTCAGACTATTTTAATTGCAGACATTGGAAAATTTACGTTCATAAACATAAAAATTCCGATTGGCCATAATCCGCCACGGTATCTCTGTAAAAGGATTCCGAAATTTATTATGTCTTCAAAACTTGCTCATCATTTTAAAATAAAATGTGAAGGATCAATTACTAATAGTAAGTTTAATTAATTCCTGTTTTTTTATTTAAATGTGTTTCTGTTGGTGCTTGTTTACATGTGACTCATTATTATTAAAAATTTAACTTTTAAATTCGTCCTTTTACTGTAATAAATTATCTTTAAAGATTAAAAGACAATTTTATTATTGTAGGAATAAATATTTACAGTATTTTTAATGTTATAATACTTTAAGAAAAAATTAGACTTTAAAATATCTATGTGAAATTATGAAAAAAGGAAAATTGGATTTCTTTCATAATCCACGTCTTGCGATAAAAATTGAGTGAATGCCTAATGTGTTGATAATTTCATATTTTGATAATATAATTTTTTAATCTATTTACTATATCTTAGGAGTTAAACTTTTTTTTTACTGTGAGCTAGATAATGAATGTAAACAAATATCAAAAATCATTTGTGTTGATTTTATTGCGCATTTACTATGAAAAATATTTTTTATCTGAAAATACGTAATAAATAATTCAAATAAAATACCATTATCTTCACTGCTATTATTATCGCATTAGGATGTATTTGATTTTAAGAAAAAAAATCTCAGAATTAGTACTCCAAAGTTTGTGTAAGAGATAGAACATTATGATCACCATATGATGGGTTTTCAAATAATTTAAGTGTTATCTGGTCACAATAGAACTTTTTCTTATTATTTCAAGTATGCTTATAATTAATTCCATCATATGTGACAAAGAATGCATTTCTTCTTTTCTCCTCTAAACCAGAGTGATTATTTGCTAAATTAGTGTCAATCACGAGTCTTTTCTTCCCAAAAAAAATGCCCACGAAAAAGGTTCCAGGAAAAATCTTGGAGCAAGAGTTCTCACGGGTATTATGACCAATCACTTCACAATATTTAATTAATAGAAATTTAGTTGTGAATTAGATAATCTTTTGATAAAATAAGTTAATAAATTTGAATTAAGTCAAAATTTTAATGAAAATGTTGGTCAAAAAATTTTCTTCAGCCCTGAAGTCCAAAATTATAAAGCTCCGTATATAGGAGTTTGACTGGGATCTTATTTAAATCATTGCAAAAAAAATTAATTCCATTGCCTATGAAGACACAAAAGTCGAAAAAATGAAAACTGAAATGTTAATAAGAGATCTATTCTTTGAGCCTAATCTAATTTCTATAAACTTGATATTTCCAAGCCAAATTACATATTTTTTATACTTAAAAATTATGTGGGCATGTATCTTTAAGTCGTATGTATAACTGACCTTTTTTACTTTTAGAAAAAAAAAAACACATGCACGCATGCAAAAAAAAAATTTCATAACTAAATTTCAAAAATTTTTATTAAAAATAATAATAGCATTAATAATATTAACAAAAAATGTTTCCTCCAATATATTATCTGATCTAAAATACATATTTTTCATCTTCTGATAAATTTTTCCATGTAGTGTTCAAAGTTAAAAGAATTTTATTAACTTATAGGGGATAGACTTCTTATTATAAACGGTTTTAAAATCAAATTTTTTTCACGACATAATTATTTTAATACTTATTCAAAATTAAAATTATAGAACAATAATATAATAAACTGCTTATAATTATACATTTAATTATTACAATTATCTCAGGAAATTTATTGTTATTGCAATAATTTTGTTAAATGAATTCTCTTTCAGGTATTCAGACACAGGTGACAATGAATCCATCAGCAATTGCATGTTTGTGTAACATGCCTAGGTTTAAAGTAGTTGCCTTTTTAAAAGAAATAGTTGCCTATGTATACTTGAAGTTGGCTGAAAATTTATCTGTTCAGTTACCCTTTTACAAAATCGGCGATCTGTCAATTAAAGGAAACAAGTACACGATGGCATTTCATCACCAATTTCTAGAGAAGTTCGAAAAGATAGATACCATCATCAAGGAATACCATGAAACCTAGCCTGAAAATGGCCTAACAATTGAAACATGATTTTAAAGCAAGATATAACTAAAATTTCTTCAGTATTACAAAGTTCTTAGGTACAAAAACTGAAAAGTAAAAAATAAGTTTTATTAAAATTTAAAAAATAAAATTTTGCTTACTTCTTCTCCTAAATTTGAAAATTTTTCTCAGCATTTTGTAATATATTAATTACTTAATATTGGATTTTGAATTTATTTTATACAAAAACTAATTTGGAATTTTATTTCTTAGTTAAATAAATGTTTCTGTTTAAAGCGTATTTGCAATTTTTTGTAAAATATAAAATTTATGGAAGACCTTGTCTCAAATGGAATATTTATATAAAATAATTTGAAATACTTTTTCTCAGAGCAATTTCTTAAAGATTAAACTAATTGATTGCCATCAATATGTTTTAATTATAAAAATAAGATGTGTAAGCAAATTTTATTCTAAAATTTTATTAGCAATTTATTATCTTACTGCATAATAATTTCTTATTAACTTATTAACAATATTGGCTGTTTAATGAAGGTTCAGTATTGATTTTTGAGAGAAATATAAACGCTAAAATATTTTACAAAAAATAATTAGATTCATAGAAACTAATTACTTATTTCAAGTTTTTCTCCATCAAGTAAACACAAACCACAAGTTGCTGTCAGAAATATATAATGCCTATATATATATTAAAAATTATAATCCATTATCTCCTTAGCATGATAAATTCAATCCTTAGGGAAAGTTTCTAAAATCGTAGTTAGTTATTAACAATAAAACTTTCACTACTTGAAACATAAATATTGCAACATGAAATAATATTCAGCATGAAGTATTTCATCAGGTTTTGTTTTCAATTACTTCCAAATGCGGATAATACAAACTATTTCATGCTTAATTTAAACATTTTCTTAAAAACCAGACAATTTCATTTTTACTTTCCATTTCTCAAATTCATATCTTAAAAGAAAAAGATTATGTTTCTAAGACCACAACTTTCATTCAAATAATTTATACCACTGTAGTGAAAATGATCTGATTTGCTAACTTAGAAATAATTTATCCTTAAAAACACTCTTTAAAAAATAAAAATTGAAATTATTTATATGTAAAAATTATTTTTTGATGTCAAAATTTCATGCCGCAACATAAAATTTCAATATTAACGTTATCTTGCGTAACATTCAATTTTAGTTATTTTAACTTAATAGTTTTCTGAGAGTTTCATTCCGAATTACAATAGAAAAATTTATTAAAAGCCTTGTAGCTGATATAGAAGAATAAAGAAACTGCTTCCTATCCATTTGATTCCTTAATAAGAAACCAATTTAAAGTTACATAATTTCACTCTTTTGAAAAAATATAGACTTGACAGGAAATATTGAAAAAATATGAAAAATGACGAGTTGGCATGACTGATGAAACGTATAAGCTTAAGAAAATAAAATAGTTACTTTTATTGGGATTGTTTATTATGTCATATTCAATGACTGCAAATCATGTATGCAAATTTCTGGCTTATTTGCTTTGTACAAAATAAGGCTTTTTTTTATTACTTTCATTTGAATTTTATTTTAATCATTTGTTCATCATAAGCAATGATATGCTGCTTTTTTTCAGTAAGACTGAAATAATATATAAAAAAGATCCAATATTATAAAAATGAAACTGCTATTTGTTTCATTTTTAATTATATTTATTATTATAAGCAAATAAAAATATTTTATTATCAATTTTTTTTTTGCTTGCTAGTTGCTTTTATACTGATAATCATGTGGCAAAATTCTTTGACTGAAATCTAAAGTGCAACAGACCAAGGGAAAGCCCAAAAAGAAGATGGGTGGATGATATGCTGAATGACCTAAAATGTTTAAAGATAACCAACTGGAAGAGGAAGACTGGAGACTCAGTTGTCTGGGAAAAGATCTTTAGAATTTTAAGACAACCGAAAAGAAAAATTGCTTTAATCGTTGAAATATAATGTCCTAATAAAATAAAATATTTTGTCAAGATATTATATTTCAACAATAAAACCACTTTAAAATTGTGAATAAATGTAATAAATAAGATTGTAATAAAGAAAAAACTTATTTAAAAGATTAGTTATATTAGATATCATGAATGTCGCAAATATGAAAATTATATTATTTCCAATTTTTTTTATTTTGTTCTAATACATCAAAAATCTATTACAAGATTTTTTGCAGACAATGTTGTATCCCGCAAGCATGTGCACTAAGTCTTAGAACAACATCGCTTTTAGAATACAGCATAAAAATATTTTCTTTCTCAAAAAGTTGGTGATTGATAATTTTGAAAAAGGTGATTCAAATTCAGAACATAAAGAAATTAGAAGAAAGGAAGATATTTTGTCTCATAGTTTCTATATTGGCAAAGAGAGTACATAGTAAAGTAAAATTAAAAATCGTTAAATTGCAAGAATTATTTTTCATTATATTCTAAAATGAACAAAACTATTGATGATACAAAGATTGTTGCCTCGATAGTTGATTTGTGACTTTTTGAGAATTGTAGAAATAAATAAATATATAGGGAATATAGAGCAAAATTTTGAGAAAGTTCTTTATGCTAAAAAAACTTTGATAATAGATATTAAAGCATTGATTATATACATTTGAGGACTCAAAAAATTGCCTCATGTAAATACGTAAAATTACTTGGTTACTAATGCAATAAGTCTTGATATTTTCCCTTCGATTTAAAAACAAATCAACGCAACAAAGAGTCGGCATAACATTTTCAAGGTACTTGTTTTGGAACTCATAAAAAATATCTTCAGAACAAAAGCTCGCATCAATCATTTCCACCAGAATAAGAGAGAATATGCGTCACTAAAAGAAAAATTAAAAACAAATCTGTGTCATATTTGTTTCACAAAAAAAAAATTCTTCAAATTATTTTAAGAGTGATGAAAACATGTGTAGTAAACACGAACACACCACATATATTTACAAAAAATATGGATAAATTTCATAGAAATATTTTTTAATTATTTATTTTTTAAATATGCATAGTATCTGTTATTTAACAGAAAATACATTTAAAGAGATGAAAAGTAATCTTCGTGGTATTATTTTGGAAAAGTAGCTGAGACCAGGCCCATAGATCCTCCGCGCATCTTCGTGTTTGTACTTAGGGCCTTTTCTTTTGGGTTAAAGTAATAAATTACTCATTAATAAAAATTACATTAACTTTAAAAATTGTTTCCGAAAACATTTCTCGGCACATATTTTTAAATTGGGCACGAGTAAAGATTTGTGGATCTCTTTGTATATATGTATAAAATCATAAATTATGTTGAGTTTAAAACTTTGGAATTGAACAATTAGAAAATGTATGAAGTAATTTATAAAAAAATCGAGAGACATATACTGCGCTTAAATGAAATATATTCTGATTTAAAATTTACATTTTCTGTTATCTTACATTAATTGAAAATATAAGCACAATATCTTGCTTATAAAAATAAATATATTTTAAATAATATTAAATTTTTATATGAAGAGGATTTAAATGCAGTTTTAATTTTATTCACGAAATCCATTGATTATAGAAAGAACTACCTTAAACATTAATAATTCCTTCTTATAAAATTTAACTCATTTTAAAACTTATAAAATATAATATGCTCAATTTCAGTTCAAAGTATTTGTTACTTTAAAAATAAATGATATCAAGATGAAAGAGAAAATAATATTTATGTTTGAATTTAAATTCTATTTCGATTACACGAAAATCTTATTTCCTTGGTTTATTTTGTTCAAAAAAGTTACATAGGTATGTATCTGATTACAAAGTAAGAATTAATACATGAATAGAATCGTTAAACTACTTTACGACCGACTTGCTAAAATGTTTGAGAAAGCAGTAAAAGCTCTAGACCAGCCCATATATTTTAATCTGACAGCCATAAAAAATATACATTATAAAATTTACTTGGTGTCATTATAAAGTTCTAAATAAATAAAATAGAACACAACAGCATAAAAAAGTGGAAAACTACTTGTTAAGAATTCTTTAGGAAAAAAATGTATAACGGATTTTTAAAAACAACATTCGTATTATTTTGCTGTCCGTGATTCTCACGAAAAACAATTTGTCGTTTGTTTTTGACACACCCACCGTTTTAGCACTCTTAGCCAATCAGCCAGAGGATCTCGTAACTCACTGCCTAACCCTAATCTAGAAATTGCTCTCCATTTAAATTAAAAAAAAAATAAAAAAAACATTTTTTTTGTTGTTTATCTATTCAAAGTCACCCTAAAAAAGTTAAATGGTGGTTTTAGTATGTTTTCTACCTAATGTTTTAATGTGTGCATGCTTTTGACCCAGATGGTGTTGTTTGAAATGGCAGAATGTGTAACCTTCCTCTGATCAGTAATCTCTGTAAACATGTGCAAAAAATACAGAATGCTATTAAACTTGATAAAAAACTTTTCCAAATCAATTAGTCTTTTTAGATGAAAATGCACTGAATGTATTCATTGTTTTGCTTATCTACATAACTCAAAGCTTATATAAAGAAGAATTGAACTTTAAAAGTCTTGTAACGTAGTAATTATTTCAAAGAATAGAAAATATAGAAAATTTATGTAGAAAAGGTTATATCATCAAATACAACTTTTTTAAGCTACTAGTAATTTATATTCTTCTTAGTAATTAGCGCTTTAGTTGGTCCACACGTAATATGCTATTAAAAAATAACGTAGATATATTAATGCCTGTTGATTTGAAAGTGAAAAAGAAAATCCATTGTAGTCAAGTAGAATTGCATTGGTAGATATTACTGGTAATTTTGGTTCACAATTTATAATTTATTTTTCACTGAAACAAATTGGAAAGCTTAAGCATTGATATAAGCTTAGTTAAATTTCTTTCATCTTAAAATATATAATTCTGCAAAATATATCTCCTAAAAATTTTCAGAACATGTTATATGTTTTGTAATATTTTCATTAGTTATAAAAAAGTAGTAAATCTTGAAAACTTGATTGGGTAATCTGTATGAATATTCTTGTGTTATAGGAGAATTAGATGGAAGTAATAGTATATTACTTGAGCACATTAAAAATAATCATACATATAAAGTTTATATCACTTAATTTTTAAACTTTATCAATTCAAGGGACAGAGCACGCTATAAATTTCTTATTTCTCCAACCAACGAAATCTTTTTACATAAATGAACGTTTTTTTTTTAACTAACAACAGAATTACTAAATAAAAATCTAATTATCTGCCGAGTGCTACTTCTATCTTATTTCAATAATTTATAATTTAATTTTTGCATAGATTTGATGAGTTTTTTTATGTGTAAGTATTTGCTTGTATGTTTCAGAATATATACTGAATTAAATTTTTTAAATAATACATTGTATAAATGTACTGCACACAAAGATTTATAATTTAGTTTGCTTTTGTAATTTTTTATTCTCTATTTTATAAATTATATCATCATTGGAAAACCTAGATGGATTTTACATTATTCTCTGTCATATTTAAGAAAATTTTAAAAAGAGATTATACTTTGAAAAGTATAAAATTTTATTGAATAATATTATCGAAATAGATATTATTTTCAATCATTATTTTTAGTAACATGCGTACCAATGATAAATTAAAAGTGAGAAATTGAATTTTATAGAAAAACATTTTTATTCTTTTTGTCTACAATAGTAAAACAATTTAATACCTCTAAGGGAAGACTATATTTGTGGCTAAACCCCTCCCCTGAAAATATACTATAAATATAATATTTAGAATCTGTTGTGTAAATATTTTAATTTATATCTTGTATCATATTTATTACTATGAAGATAATATTTTCGCTGAATAGTAACAGTTTAAAGTTGGAAAAAATATTAAGTGTGATTTCACACTTATTGAAACTAAATGCTGTGGAAACTTCGCAATAATGCCCGCTGAGGTAGTTTGTATTTAAATTTCTCATTTTAAATATGTTTCACTTGAAAAACAAGAAAAAACAATCATTAAAAATATCATTTATAAGTTCTAGTAAAATAGCGTCAAAGTGTTATAAATTTAAAAATAAATAATATACAAAATTAGAAATATATGTTGAAAAAATATAGTATCTTTAATTTATTTTGGATTTGTTAAAGTAGCAGCCATTATAATCAAAAAATTTTATAAAATGCTTTAATCAGAAAATTTCTTCTAAAGTGACTGGAAAATTATATTAAAACTTTTCACATAATGGACTTAGGAAAATAATATTTTCTATGTTCTACAACTTTTATTTTTACAGTTCTTTTATATTATCATTCATGGTGTTCATTATTTTTAATTACACACACACATACACATTCGAGATAATATTAAATATTATTTTTTAAATTTATTTTCTATTTTTTAAGCGAATTTGCCTAAAAAGCATTTTTTAAATATAATAAGACAGTATGTGGGAAGAAATGAATGTTCCTAGATACTATCTTGATATAAATATATACGAGACAATAACTCGTATAACGAAATCAAAAACAATTTCACATTAACTTCAAATATCAGAAAATTATACCCTAGATCAAACTTTTAACCTTTCAATTCTTTGATAAAGCTAGAAACATGAACTTAATTGACGAAATCAAATCAGTTCTTTGGAATCAAATTATAACGAATAAATGTGAAATTGTTTAAACTACCTCAGATCTAAAATATATTGGAAATAAAATAGGAAAATAATAAGAAGATAGTGAATGAATCATTATAATTCAGCATCTTATTTTGACATATGTCAGTTTGTTAAGCTGAAACAAGCGAAAAGGTAACGATAATCGTGAGAAATTATAATTGCCTTCATCCGGCTTTAAGCCTATCTCCTTTGAAAATAAGAACCTATGATCTTTTGCACAGAATAATATGGGTGTAAGAAATTGCATTTATATATCTTGATCAACTTTTGCGATCTTTCATTTGAGAAGAAAATGGGTCTATTCGAAAGCGAAGGAAAGTTTCTTGGCATTTATTAGCTTTTAAATATTCCTAATTTTAAGATCTTAACAAATTTTTAATTAATTAAAAAGCTTTTAAATAGAAATAATTTTAAAATAATTGATCATTTTTTTGATTGACTTATATATTTATACATTATATAAAAAAGTGTAGTGCATAAACATAGCATTAGTATACTTAAGTTTTTTGGATTTCAAAAACTATTATGAGTTGCAAAGGATATTATATAAGATTTCTTGTTCACATTGTATTTTTCATTCTCTATTTACATAGTAAATTTTTGATTAAACCCTTTGTGTTTTTTCAATTTTTATAACTATTAAATTTCAATTTCAATTTTGGGATTTAGCAATTATAGCATTGTAGAGGAATTTTATTACATTCTAAATTAATTATTCACAGCTAAGACGTAAAATAGATCCGAATAATGAAAGGAAAGGATATTGAATATCATTTTATTTCAAAATCAATTTAATTGATCATTGATTTTGATATTTCTAAAGACATTTTTATTTCCACAGAACACTGACTTACAGAGTAATACCATATGATATTTTGGGAAGTAAAATGCATTATTATGATAAAAAAAAAGTTTTCTGAAAAGATAATTTTTAATATATGTAACAAACAAATATTCTATTAAGTTTTTTTTATTTGTAGAGGATTAACACATGCCTTTAAATCTATGTTTTGTCAATAAATGATTAATTAAAAAATATTAAGAATAAATAATAAACAATGAATATCTAATAATAACGTTTATGTTCGTTCTATGATATTTACTTGAAGAAAAATATGGTTAAAACCATGTTTGGGATGTAAAATCATATTCTTATATTCTTTCCTGATACTTTTATAACTTTGCTGCATTTCTGTACTGGTGCTTGAAATGTATGTCTCTATCCACAAATAACTCACAAGATGAATTGAGAAGATTATGAAAAGCTCTTAATATTGTAGGTTATTTTGCTGTAGAAACACATATCACAATTAGCTTAAAAAAGACTTTAATTTCAACATAATAATTTTTCTTCTATTTTTTCATTAGTCAGTGTATTCTCTAATTTAATTAAAAAAAGTTTCAGTTCTGAAACATTTTCTTCAATAAGCATTTATTAACATTGGAAAAATGTTAATTATTATTTAACTAAATATGAGAAAGGTTTGGATATTGGTAAATATTTGTCTTCAATTTATGTTTGTTAGCATCGAACAAATGTTAAATATGATTAAATATAAATGGTAAAGGTGATCAGTGATTAAAAAGTTAAGTAATGTGATAAAAGTATTTCTATAAATCCATAAATTTCTATTTCTATAAATATATATATTTTCCTACTGAGCAGTTTTGAGAATCTTATTCAATTTCACAGTTTGCTTCAGACCAAAATTTCCTCCATCAATCAAGAAACCTTTTTCTTTGAAATAAAGTATTACAATTTTAATATTAAATCTAAATTACAGAACTACGCACGTGTGTTGTAAAACTTAGACAATTCCTAAAAAAAAAATTCAAATAAAAATGTGTTTTGGAAAAATTAATGGAGTGTAGTATGACATGAATGCTTAAGAAATATAATTTTTGTGTATTTCTTCAGCTAAATATGAGTCTCATTTTTTGTTATTATGCAATTTTAAGTAACATTGTTTCGAATGACATTGAGCAGTTGCCTCTGTTACAGAATATTAGCTTTCTAAGGGTACCTCTAAAAAATGTTCCCTTTTTCCATACAGATCAACCTGGAAAGGTGAAAAAGTAAAACAATCTTCCTCTCTATTTAAAACAATTAATCCTCGAAAAAATTAATCATATTTCAAGTGATGCAGCTCATATGTTTACGGACAGAAGTAAAAAATAATAGCTGAACTGGCAATGATATTTATATCAAATTCAGGGACCAGAAGATGAAAATCCAAAGGAGGAACCCAGACTATTAATCAGTCTTCCATTCTGAGCTTATGGTAATCAACGAGGGTCTAGAGCTGCTCAAGTCTGAATCTGGCAGAAATGAAATTTAAATCCTGTCCGACAGCAAAAGCTCTATTCTACACTTGGCTAATTGACATAACGTGAGGGATTCCATGAGTGTAAATACCCTTACAAATTTCTAAAGTCTCACCCTTTCTCTACCGATATACTTCCATTGGATACCCATGCATGTAGGCATCCAGGGTAATGAGATCACTGATATCTTATCCAAAACGGGCGCTGTTGATCCTTCATTACCTCTTACTCACTTGGAACTCTTCTCAATCACTAAAAGCGGAAATCGAATCACTGAGCTTTTCCCACCTTCTCATCACTGTTATCATAGTTGTCGGCCGCTAACTCTTGCTTGCTGTCTAGAGATCAGGTAATTATTACCAGCTTCTTCAGTGGACATCTTCATTCAGAGACTTTCTCTGAGGGCTCTGAACACTACGTGGGCTTTTGCAAATGCTTTATTGAACAGACTTCTTCTGACGATATTTTAAGTGCCTGAGTTTATCTAGTCAGGATATTTATGATAAACTATCTCTGGTTTTCAGCTTTTTTGGAGTGAATAGATTCATGAACTTGATATATCTCCACTATACTTGGTTATTTGTATCATCATCATCAAGTACTTAATTTCTAAAAAGTAAATAAGTATTCCTGCAAAAAAAATGTTTAAATAGTTATTAATGTCCAAATTAATACCAATTAAGTTTAAGCATATATATGTAAGGCTTATTCCAAACAAACCACTCAAGATGTAGGAATGCAATATATTTTTATATTCTTGTTTGTAATCACAAAAGCATTTATAAACTTTCTCATTTTATATCTCAATCCTTCATATAAATATTATTTAATGATTTAAAATATTTATAATTGTTTTTCGTTTAAAAGCCAAATCTTTACAAAATCATATTCTGCATTTTTTCTAAGTAAAAAAGATATACTCTTTGAATATATGTTCAATCAATTTATGCAAAACTTGTCATGAATAATTATGCAGAGTCAACGTAGAAGAAGTAATAGAAAAAACCTTCGCATTTGCGTGAAAACAGTATTATACAAAATAGCATAACCCCACTATTTTCTACTAATCATAATAGTAAATCAAGTTCCCAGCGTTAAATAATAAAACGTGTTTTTTAACACAGTACAGTAAATTTATTATTAGTAAAAAAACTTCAAAATAATCATACATCATTAATTATTAAGAATTAGAAAGCTATCAAAATCAAACACAAATATTATCTCAGAAACTTCTATCAATAAAATATAATATATCCCTAAAAAAATTAATAATAAACAATATAAATATATGAAAAGAAATGTTATGAAGAATCATATTATTATCCATCGAAAAACTATCACATCTTAGAAAAATGGATATATCCTTTTTTACTAATGTAATCAAAAAGAACTATCACTCATTAACAGACATCCGTAGAATATTTTAATATTAACACTACTTACTTAATTGCAATAACTATTTTCCATAATTAATTAATGACAATTCATGTTAATATAAGCTACTAAAATGAATCACAAGAAAGATGACATTATAGATTATTTCATTTAATGGTATCAGTAACAATAACATTTGTGCAGCTACAATAACTATATTGTCAGGTTATACAATAATATAATCTGATAGCAAATTTGAAGAAAGGTAGATACTCATTATTATAGTATAATATTCAGGAAACTTATTGTTACGGCTAATTAATGAGAATGATATTATACCTAATATAAAAATTCTACTTCTTCTTATCTTTCAGAAAGATATAATAGCATAATAAATGTATCGTAAAATAATCTCCTATGTCATGTTCACCTTTTCCGCTTTGTAATTGATCTAAAATTTCAACTCTTGGATGAATGTCTATCATCAAGGAACAGCGGAAGTGTCAGATAGACTATTAAGTGAAGGTGTTATAATAAATTTAAGACCTGCATCTATTTCCGTCTTAAATTTCATAGAGCATGTTTAAGGTGTATTGACCAATTACAGACCTATGGATTCAAATAACCTTGAGAGATGAATGAAATATCTTTTTTTCAAGCTATCCCTAGAAATTTAATAGATAACATAGAATATCCGAGATCACATTTCTTACTAATGGCCTCACATTTACCTTTTTATTTTCAGCAAGATGAACCCTTTTTACATTTACTACATTACATTTTTGCCTGCTTATTTTTGCCATCCTAAGCAGCTCGTAATTTTACTATAAAATAAAATTATGAGATTGGTGATACCCTCTTGATTAATTTAAACATTATACAATCGATTTATACTTGCAATTTTAATAATGAAATATTTTTATGATCCTGCGCTTATTTCTGTTGTATTGGATTTGTTTTGATTAATAAAAATGCAAGTTTATTAAAATAGGAGCAAATTTCACTTCTTCAAAAAATAATTTATCATAAAACCAAAAATATATGTCTTAATATCTGTGAATCTTTCAAATTATATAACCACAATTCAACATCACACACATGCATTTAACATTTAAATCTACACAATATCAGTATCAATGCAAATTTTTTGAACGTAAGATTTTAGTTCTTAGAAATTGGGCTCACATTTTCCTCGAATGATGTCCTACATAAATGAGTTGAAATCAATAAAAATTGTTACTTATACAGTTTACATGATATAAAGAGTTATCTTGCAATAGTGAAAGCAAATCCATTCTTCGAGTTGAAACATATTGACACGGAAAGGAATCAAAAGCAGCATTATGTACCTCTTAACCTTCAAAGCGGAAGAAGTATTAGAGATAATATGAGAAATGAATATTCCAATCACATGCGCTTGCGTGCGCACCATTGTCTTACGAATGTAACAACATAGAAATGAAACCACTTCCTGAGTATTGTTAACGACAGTTACTATCATTGCTGTGTAATGCGATGTTATCAGCAGTTGTTATTTATATACTCAGGAATGAAAAAAATACGAAACTAAATATTAAAACGAAATTTTTGATATCTGAAATAATTAATTAAGTGCATTTGAATAAAATTCTGTTTTTATGTATTTTTTATATGATGGTATTTTATGATAAACATTTTATTGACATTGTATACTTTTGTTCATAATTATAAGAGAAAGATTGTAATGACCATACAGTAAATTCTTAAGTCGTATTTGCATAAATATTTAAAAGAATACAATTTGAGGGAATGAATAATATTAGTTAGAATAAATATGATAACACTGCTTCCCCTTTATAATTCTTCAAAAAAGTTAATTATTTATGTGTATAATAAAAACTAACATTGTTAATATGAATCATAAAAAAATAGAAACGATAGATTTTTATCGGTCTCATAATTCTGTATTAAATTTTCATATCATTTTTACACTGTTGTAAACATTAATATTTATCATGAAATATTTAGATTTCTCATAACTATTTAGCATGAACTATTTCAGAGTATAAAAAATTAATGGAGCATTGAGTGATGTAATAATATATTCTCTGCAGTAATTTCGCAAACTTGGTACGCTATTTCAAAAGACCAAATTAATCTTTTTAACACAATTTTACATTAATGGATTTAATTTTTGCTTGTATAAAAGAAGTAATTTCCCAACAATTATGAGTAGAATTACATCACCCTGAGAAAAATTAGATTGCACTCAAGTCAGATTTTTATTACACTTCTAAATAATTTTTCCTAAGAAATTTATACTTGCATGGTAGAATCAAATAGCTTTCAATTATTGAGAAATTGATGTTAAGTTTTTACTAAAATTAACTAGATCTTTTCCTGTAATTTGTTTCTTAATTGTGTCGAAAGAGTGATAATGTCGAATGTAATAATTTTAATATCACGTATTTTAAAGTATTTCATTTCGTCTCAGGCAATAAACTAATATTATCATGGAAGTATTCTATTTGCATTTTATTGTTCTAGCTGATGTTCTCTGATACGATAAACACTTCAAATATTTTAAATTATGGTTATATTACAGATTTCATGAAGTAGTTCAATAACTAAACGAACAAAATATTTTTCTTTTTATTGAAAATTAAATTTTCTAATGTTTAAAATTTATTTCCATGCATGTGTGTGTAATTATTATTTAGTTATAAACTGAGATAGGTTATCATTTCATAAGGAGAAATTTGGACCCTTATGAATTAAAAACTGTATCATTCCACCGATCACAACGAAAATATCATCAAATGCAACATCATACTATCAGATTTTAAAACTAGCTCGCCTCATTATTTTATTTTTCAACTTCCATATTTCAATTTTGCATAAATTTGTTACAATTAACACAATAATAGCTTTTTTCTAATTTGAATTCGGTATAATGTCGTAAAAAATATAAGTCCCACGAGATTTGTGAAATTGTAAAATTAAATTGTGTCTTTGTGAAATTGAATTGTTTCATTTTAGAAATGTTAACTATTTTATTAATTTAATTTTAATAAAAAAAAATAAATTCCTCTAAATTCTGTAATATAGATTTCCTATTACCAAATAGCTCGCACTTAAGCAGAATCATTAATGTATGCAAGTGATATTATTTTTAATTTCACTCTAAAACACTGGTCTTTTTATGCATTTTTTATCTAATCATATTATAAGAACTCTGAAATAAAAATTGCACAAAGATATCAACTTTAAAATAATCAGATTTTTTGATAATCTCTCACTCTAAAATAACCATATATATGCAAATATGTATCATAAATTTTTGGTTAATTTTTATCTTTTCAAAAATAAACTCATTATTCTGAAGAACTTCTTTTCCAAAAAAATATATCTTCGAAATTTGCAAAAATGGTTCATATTTTTCTATCAGAAAATTTTTTGCTTATGTGATTTATAATCTGTTAAAAGAATATGAAAAGCATAAAATATATATATATATATATATATATATATATATATATATATATATATTATTCCATGATACTTAAACTACAACTCCAACAAAGGGAACCGTTCAAGGATATTTGTTTGGAAGACGCAGTGAAACACGTAAATAAAATATTTACTTTAACAGGAAGAGTGAAAAAGTTTTTATTCTATTGATATCAAACATTCTGAAGAAGTTGATGCCATGTCTACTTTGAACAAATTAAATATCAACTTGTTACATACAGGATAATATTCTTTTTATTTTTTCAATTTAAATGCAACCAGGGGGTGGAATAGTAGGAAGGAGGAAACCAATTATGCTATTAACTGCTTCTGAAAAAAGCCTAAATAAACACAAAATACATTCTTAGTTTCTTTTCTGCTCTGCATTAAATTCAAAATTCTCACAGTACATTTCCAATACAAATTTAGCATTACAAAGAACCTTTTTAATATAATCAATACCTAAAATATGCTGTTTCAAATAATAATGCTAATTTCACAATAAACAAAATTCGTTTATTCTTTTGAATTACTGAAATGTCATTTGTCCATTCCATCATGTTCTAATCATAAACTTCTTGATTAGCTGGTCTACCGATTTTCAAATAGTAGTAAAAACCTTAGAAATAGAAAAAATAAAAAACCATTATCTCAACAGATAAAGTTAATTATAAATCTTCTAATCAATTTATTTCTTTTTTTTTCCTGTCGGTACTGAAACAATGTTTTAAATTTAAGTTGTCGTGAGGTAAGAAATTCATGTTTCACGCTCTTAGTTCAATTTCCCTTCTATAACATTTCCGAGATGTATGAGAGTGTTACAGATGTTTTATCAATCTTTTTCGAAGGGAAACAGGATTCTGACATATTCTCAACCTTATATAATCATGAAGACACTTCAGTCAGATCGAACCTATCATTAACTTAAGTGAAATAACGTATTTATCTTCAGATTCTAGAATTTCCATCCCTAAACAGTACCAGACACACCCTCTACATTAGGCGGTGTCTGAATTTGAATCAAACATTACGTAGGGAGCATTCGATAGAGCAAATAACACACTAACAACATATTGTCAAAGGAAAGGAGAATGAAGTTGGAGGGGATAAGTATTTTTTGACAACACAATGCCAATCGGAACAAAGGCTGAACCAAACACCATTTACCTTATTTCTCAATTTATATATTCAGAAACATATATCACTTTTGGATTACAAAAGGTTCAAAAGAATTATTAATTTCAGCTGATTTCATCCAATTTAGGTGTAGAATGCAGGAAATTATTAGATTAGACATGAAATTTGCATGAGAAATTCCCTTTTTATTATGAGTGACATGTTTTACACTTGTTTGGGCGGGGCATAAATACGCATTCAATTATGTCGATCATGCTTATCTCACACAATGAAACAAACTGAAATCCTTAAAGTTGCGATATTAGTTGAAGCTCTGAGTTATACAATAATTTTCCTTTCTTACTGTTAACTAGTTCATCAATTTGTAGAAAATATATACAACAAAAAACCTATTATATAATATTTTACTAACTTGTATGAATAAATTTTTCTCATACAATAATTTAAAAATTTATATTCTTGATAAAAAGACAATGGTAACATTAATACAGAAAAATTCCGTATTTGAAAGTAAGCACTTCAAAATATACGAAATTTTACCTAGTTTCAATTAATTTTGATAAGCACAATTTCAAAACTTTTTAGTTTTGATATATAGTTTTAAAAGTTGTTGAAATTTTGAAAATATACAACTATAGGAATATCAAATTTTTCATTACAAATCCTTTAATATTTTATTTACTAATTTGTGGAGGAAATAAATTCAAAAAATATATATTATGCAGTTTAAAATTTTAATATATTTGATAAAAAACGTAACTTCAAATTTGTTTGCTTATGAAATTTGTACACGAAATTAACGAAGTTAAAATTTTCCCTTTAAATTCACGTTTTGAATAAATGTATTACATTAATCACTATGATGTAATAATATCAAGTATCATTAATATTTTTAATTACTCATAAAAAATGTCAAGTTAAATATGATTACATTTATTTACATTGCATTAAAAATGAAAATTATGTTATTGTTATTGCCTATCCTTCTACAAATATGATAGAATATAGAACAAATACTAATATCTCAATACGTTCCATGCACTGCCAAGTATCAAATTTTACAGTCGTTAAAATGATTATATTATGTACTGGAAGTAACAGTCTTTTTTCATGGTATTAGGCAAGAAAATGCATTTATGTTTTCAATTTGTAACAATATTTTTTATGCCAATATAATTACATTTCATATTTCTAATTTATGCCTCGATTGCTTAAAAGCCATTTCATTCCAAGTAAGGAATACCATCTAATTTTTAATTATTATAATATTAAAATTTCATTATTTATCAGAAAATTAAAAAACTATTTGAAATTTGATCTCACATCTAAGAGATTTCAGTTATTTATTTATTTTATTTTATTTTTTATGAGAAAAACAATTTGGCTATTTTTTAGCAATAAAACAGTTTTAAATGTAATTAAAGCAGTAAAAATAAAGTAAGTTGTTAATGAAAAATGACAATTTTCAATTTGAAATTGATTATTTCAATGAATTAAGTTCAATTAAAATTGCTTTTTTCCGGTTGTAACATTACTTTTTTTTTTTTTTTTTTTTAATGTTGTTTTTTAAGAAACAATACTCAAATACTTATTTGAATAAAAAGGCAGTTTTCTCATTTTTTATTTAATGAAAATGTATTTTTTTGTTTTATAATATATATTTTATTTAAAATAAATAAGGCTATTTATTTCATAAAATCTTTCACAGTTAAATAATTGATTAATACCACACTTTTACTTATAGTTTAATAAAATACTTTCATTAGTGAAGATTTTGTAAAACTAATCAATATATCTAACGAAATAAAACGCTCATTTTACATTCATTTTATCAATTCCTTATTAAATAAAATACAATGTCTGGTAAAATAATTATTTTTCAAAGGACAAACACCTAAAATTTCAAATAGGCTCAAAATTTTCATCAAACCCAAGTACAAATGCTTCAGTTGTTGATTACTTAATTAAACTTTCACACATTTAAGTTAACTTAATGTGATCGCAAGTTTTAATTACTAAATCTATTTCAGTGATATCAGTTGAAGATATAAGTAGGAATTATAAGCAAAATTGCTGTATTTAAAGAGTGCTTCCACACCCAAATAAAAAGTTAACTTCTACTTATATACGATGCAAAACTTAATTAGCATTATAATATGTCTATCTGAAATACTTTAATTATAATTAGCATACTGAAATATTTTGCTTCTAGGCTATAATAAGGTTCGAAATATTCTACTTTATACTGTGTATCTTCTTTATGAATTTTGTTCTAGCTTTTGATGTTATGGTATGGAGTACTATAAATATAAGCATATTAGCACTACAAAAAATTTAAAGGGAAAATTTATTTTAACTTATTTAGAATGTTTATTTTCATTAAGTAATCAATAATTTCTCTTAAGAAGGGTTAAAATATGAATTGTTATAAGCATTCACAGATAAAATTATAATTTGACTTACTTCTTCCTTTTTAATTTCATGCATTCAAATAAAGCATGACATTTTTCACGTACATAATGCCAAATCTACCTTCTATGTAAGGTGGACAAAAATGATTCTCACGAATGACATAATCAATTAGAATAACAAAGTAGCGGGAAAGAAAACACGTCTTAACCTGCTACACTTTCACACAGAAAAATCAGCGAGAACAGAAGAGAATATGGAAAACAATTTACGAGAATGTATAATCCCATACCATTATCTGCGAATTTGTAAAGCACGATGCATACGTTACTATTAAAAAAATGAGCTTTAAGCGAGATTGAAAAGATTAGTATTTTCAAAGACCAACCCACCCCTTTGGTATATTCTTCAGTATTTTTCTCCCTATCCTGTAATTTTCTTCTTTATTCTTTCTATTCAACAGGTGAAAGTGTTGAAGAATTGCACAATGTAGCTCACATGGGAACAATGGGTTACATTAAAACTTAGTTTTGACTCTCATATATTTGCCGAAAGTGGAGACCGATAAATTTACTTGCATGTTGCCAAACTACATGAAGTGGAAGAAATTGTGTTTTGCTGATGGGTCACGATATCAAATGGAAATGGCCTCGCAGATCTTTGTTGAAAATGCGTTTTGTTACGCTTAAATGGGTTTCATCGTTTGCAACGTTTTAAATTTGAAAAGAATACCCATTTAAATCGATATGACATTTCCGGAATTATATTTTCCTTTCTATTATGTTATCTGTAGGAAGAATAAATATTATACATTACTTAAAATGGATTGTTTTATTGCAAAAAAAAAAAAATTAATAAGTATATTTTTATTTATCTTGTTTCTTTTTGTAAGTTTAATTCTTAAAAGTTAATTTACTTTTCAAGAAAAATTATTAAGTTTTTAAACGAAAAAATGAGTGGATGATATTTTTTAAGGAATAAAACTAGCATATCTATATGGATTTCCACAAAATTTGAAACCCAAATGCCTTGCCACATTGAAAGCATAACTACAATTTAAAAATCGCTAAACCCACCCATAAAAGAATACGAGATGTAAGATAACAAAAAAGATATGGAGACAACTCAGTATTCATTGAATTGATTGAAATTAAGTTCTAAAATGTTGTTCTTTTTTTATTAAAAGAGATTAATTAACCTTATAAGAAATAGCAAATATTTAAAATAGGAAGGAAAAAAAGTAAAAATGATTGGTAGCATTTTATGCAATTTTAATTGTACAAAATATGACACTATGACGAAGCATAAATTTATCAAAAGTCTGATATACGAATTCATAAATATTGATTGATTCAAACAAAATGAAATAAATATGTTTCTTGATACTTCATATAATTTAATTTTACTTATAAAATTTTTAACCCTCCCAAACGAAATTCGAAAAGTAAAAGATAGCCTCTTATACAAACCTACATACTTTCAAGAAATAAAACAATATTTGTCTTATATATTTTTCATTAATTTGATTGCTTAAATGTATTTATAAAATTATGTTAACTCCAATCAAAAAAATGTGTGATAGGATATTGAAAAGAAATATATGATACTCATTTTTGCAATAATTTATATTTACAAATTATTGCTAGACCCTTAAATATCAAAAATAACACAATCACAGTAAAGATGAGACTCATTAAGCAACTTAAAAATTAAATGAAGTATAAAAATTTTCTAGTCTTCCAATTCTTCATAAATTCTCAATCGAAATACTACCTTAGTTTTTCCATAAGATGCTCTCTATATTCTAGAGAGAAAAAATAAAAATTGTAATGTAATGCCACTACAAAAATATCTTCAAGTTTAGAAATTTATCCCATGTGTTCTCTATGTATAATGAACACTTAATAGTAATGTTGATTGATAAAGTGTCTTCTCTTCATCTTACAAGCAGAAAATAAAGAGTAATAGTAAGCTGTATATGTGTGTGTGTATGATTCAAAAAACCTACTTTAGTTAAATTTTCTATTGGACCACATCACGAGTAACATACATCTGTGTTTGAGTATTCCATCTTCATTTAAATTATTTTTAAAATTTGAAATTAATTTTCAACTGGTTGTAAATAATCTTTGAGTTTAAATTATCATTTTCAAATAATTTTAAAATTGGTATTTTAATGGGACTAATGAATTTTATTGATATTAGAATCTATCTGGGACTTACATGTAACATATTTTTTGGATTAATAAAAAAGCCAAAAAATTTTTATTTCATTTTCTCTTTCGATAGAGAATGTGTGAACACTCCTCGATAGAGTACATGGTAACATGTGAATACACATTCTGAAACGATTCGTAAGCATTGTCAAACAGCGGTAATTTTTTGTTGACATATATTTTGGTGTTTATATAACTCAACTCATTATACATTTTATAATAATCCTAATTTTTAGAGTTTTTTCAAGTACTTAGTATTCACAAAAGTATTTGAAAGCAAACTTAAGAAATATTTAACTCTAATAATAATTTTGAAATTAAACTAATGCTTTTTAATATTAATGTTTTGTTCATTAACTTGAAATATTTATAGAAAGAACAAAGATGTAATGAAACTAAGGTAAAAGATCATTATGAATAATTTAAATCAAAATAAAATTATTCAAATTAAGCTAAATATGTAGTTTTAAATCCAACTTTATGTTTTAATATAATAAATAAACTACACCTTCAAATACAAAATAAACAGTATAGTAATTTAATAATAAAATGAATTTCTTGACTGATAATATTCCTGCTTCTTCAATATGAGGAAAACAATTTTAAGTCCTTGTTAATGAAAAGTTGATTCCTTAACATTGAAACAGAAGTTCATTAATTAAAGAAATGAAAGAGGTAAATCTTATAAAATGATAGTCAAACCAACCTGCTTCAACTATAGAAGAATAATGCAAGAAATACTCTGTGATACGTATTCTGAAACTTAATAATTCATAAAATAAGGAATACGTAAGTGTTTTTATGAAATTTATTCACAAAATGATTCATGTCTATTTTTAGCAGTCTGAAAGGTTTTAAAAGATTTTCTTTTCCTGTTTGAATAGCTTCTCTTTTCCAAATATCTCTTAAAAGATAAAATTTGAACTGTAGATAATTTCCTTTCTAAATTTACATTTTTTAATCACATGCCTAGCCCATTTCACAGAAAGATAGTATGTGATCTATTTTTTTCTTTGAGAATTGCAAAGAACATCATTTACAGATGGAAAATTATTAGATTTGGTAAATTAAATTCCGAGAATTACAGCCGCAAAATAGCCCATGTATTTGTAATATCAAACGACCGTCTTTATATTCTCGTTAAGACAAGAGAATAAAAATATGGAATAATCCCGCTGGCAAGAGCCATAAAATATTTTATCAAACAATTATTGTTATTAATTTTAATATATTTTTATGAATTATTAAAAATCTTAAGTCAAATATTTTATAATTATCCCCTATATTAACACTATTGATTGCTGCCAACAGTACAATTAAGGTTTCAAATTGAACAGTAAAAGTTCAGCTGCATCTTTTCTTCATCATAAAAATATGATAACTGTCACTCATGGGAGTAAAAAAAAATGTCTAGATCATGATTTGCGAAAACACTGTAAAGTTGAAAAGTTTCTTTAAATTGTAAGGTCAAATATCCTTTATTGTGTGATAGTTGGACATAAAATACTAGAAGGAGCTATTTTACCTCACTTGATAACAGTTCAAAATTATGAAATCGTTGAAAATATTTAGTTAATTCAAGTTTGGCAGAACAATCAGTCGAAAATAAATGCAATTAAACAGACAATTTTATCGAAAAATATTTAAGAAAATGCAAAATTTACATTAAAATTTTATATTTAGCTGTATTTAAATTCTAGGCTACTTAATGAAAATTAAACTAATGATCATTTCTTTCATGGTTTCATAATTATTAATAGTCCTTTTTTGATTTGATTTCTAACATTATTTATAAAGTTATTTTAATGTAGTTTCCTTATTTTCTTTTTACTTACTTAACATAATATTTTATCCTAGCGTTTTAAGTTTAAAATCTACATTTCCTACTATAATGCTTACTATAACTTAAAATATCAAACTTTTATATTTTTCTCTAATTCATCATATTGCTCGTTCCTAAATTCTATAAAACTGTATAAATTATAAAATCCTTTCTGTTTAAATAATTTGCCTTCTTAAAAATTCATATTTCATTTGGTTAATAAATTTAATAAAAAGTTAAAATTAAAACACATTTTTAAGAAATTTAAATTTGCTTATTTAAAAATATTTACTAAGGCCTGTAAAATTATGAAATAGAACTTTAGAAAATGTTTAGTTTCTCGAACTTAATTTCAATTTTTAAGGATTATTTAATCATGAGAATCTTTTAAATTTTAACTATTCTATTAATTACTTATGCAAATGTATTAAAAATAAAAAATATAATAATCATTTCATAATAAAAGTTCACAATACAAGTCTACCTCAAAGGAAAAACTAAACTATAACAACGCATTTATTAAATATATTTCTTATATTACCTTTAAAATATACAAAAAAGTTATTAATGAATTTTAACACATTTGCAGCTAAAATAATTGGTGACTCTGTAAACTTAAGTGTGTTAAATATTTTAATTTTATGCTTAATTTATTTCACACCAAAAATTTTTTCCATTACGGAAATAGTTTTCAGATTTTAAAAATAAGTTTAAAAATTGTTTGAAAAATTTTATTTTGATAAAATTAAATAATTAATTTTGTAGATACATGAGAAAAATAAGGGAAATATAAAGTTTCACTTCTGTGATATGATATTACATTAAAATTGATGTCCGTTATTTTTTACCATTATAAAATAAATGTTGTTTCTTATCCAACTTGATCGGCAGAAAATGTTAGACCAAGTATTTGAACCTGTTCTTTTTTTAAATCGGCTAGTCATAGTGAAAGCAATAAGATGTAGTTTCAAGAGTTCCACAGGACCATGAGGCACCAACAGTTAAGTCTAACATTGCCGCAAGCCTGCAGAACATTTTGCTGAGCAAGTGGATAGTATTTTACAATTTAAAGCAGGGATCAAGCAGAGTTGTGATCTAAAAGTTCTTCAGATTTCTTTTTTTATGGCCCCCTTTCCATGAACAGTCTGGCCGAAAAATGCTGTAGGTTCTTAAAGAAAATTTACAGCTTAAAGTTGTTAAGCTCTGCATCACGAGATGTCAACTTAACATCACTTTGTTTTCTTTCCCATCACTCAGAATTGTAAAACGTTATATCTTACATATTGGGAAATAAAAATATTGCTGCACTATTTAATTAAAAATAAATTTCTATTATTGTTATGTGATATTTTTAAATGCAGAAATAAAGATTTAATTGGTAAATACACTTTCCCAAACTCATTTAGAATTTTATCTAATTTTCAAAATAAATATAAAATAATTAGATACAAATTCCAGTTTTTATTATGCTTGATTTGATTAGAAAAGAAATATGAAATGCAAATGACCAGAGTACAGGACATTAGAAATTATTTGAAATTCATTTATATTATGTGAGAAATAAAATATTATGCAAAATAATTTTAATGAATTTTCTACTAAAGGAATTCATCAAAGTTACCTCAACATTGGTCACATTTTTCATAACTGTGTGTAGGAAAATGAAAAAATTTCACCTGATATCATCTCAAATAATTATTTCAATTTGAAGTAGTAAAATATATATATACTTTATAAAATATTATGATTATAAAATTTCATAAAACATTTATTAAACATCCTAAGAAAATATGTATAAATATATAGTATATCAAATAAAAAATGACACTTCAATTGTTCTTAATGTATTGATCGAAATTCTAGTTTTTAAAAAAGGAAACATAAATATTCTTCTATCAAGGTTTTTATGATAGAAAGATTTCCATTCTAAATAATATGGAAAATCATTTTTCCTGATAATAACTGATATACAGTTATTAAACTTTAAAAATAAAGTCTGAATTAAAATAATATAATTTTGATAGCAAATTTCAACTGCGTTAATGAGATATATAAATGTAAAAAATTCATAAATAAAACATATCATATTTTTCAGAAATTTTAATTTTAAAGGGACTATTTGTTCTTTATGTGGTCTATTATAAGTAATTTGCAATACAAATACAATAGAAAAATTTTGGTAACGTTATTAATCTATTAAAATTCTGACCTAGCAATAAAATTTTCTAATACAAAAATGTTCTTGATTTTCTTAAAATATTTTTGCTTTAATTTAATAAAGATCTATTTATAGCTTGGTAAATAAACAAATGTATTATTGCTGTTTAGAATTTTAATTATCAATCATGTTGAATACCGAAATTAATAAAGTTTAATATTCAATTTTTAGATAATAATTTATATGTCTTTTTTTTAAAAAAAATACTACAAGCAAAAGTGTAACTACTATGAAAATTTTAAACAAGTAACATGGTAAAAACCAAATAATAATTTTATTTTTTAATAAATAAAAATTAAATATTAGTGAAATTAAAGTAATCAGTTACTTGTAATCATGTAATGCAGATAAAAAGAGGGGAAATTGAAAAATAAAACTTTTCCAGTAAGTAAAATTATATCAATATAATTTGCATGCTTGAAATAAAGTGATAAAAAAGAAGTATTGCTAAATTTTAAGCAAAAATTCTACTTCAATTTAATTTATTTCACATTGTAAGTTAAGTAAGAAATATAAAAAAATAACTCCTTGAGAACAAAAGAAATTTTTATAAGTTTAAAAAATCTATTTTAGTTCAAAGATACTTTAGCAACAGTGTTTCTTCCTATTTCCTTTTTATTTTTTATCAATCAACATTTTTGTTCTCCCAAACTTTTATTCGATAAAACAACAATTAAAGTAAATAAATTTTAAGCAGAATTCTACAAGGATACAAAAATATTATATGTATTTCCACAATTCACAGTATTTGCATTTTGTAAGCCCAGAAAATGTTTGCATTTGAAATTAAGAAGTGAAGTTCAGTAAACTATAAATATGTAATCTCAAAATATGTTTTGTTACAAAATAGAATAAAAATTCATATGTGAACTTCAAAACCTCCTGCTAAAATACGCAGCCGCATTCCTTTCCATTCTGTGCTAACCTCAACAATAACTACAGGTAACGCGTTACGATTCAATTGTATGTTTCCCAACATCAAAACCATAAGGAACACAATGGGTGGAGACAACCGAAATAAAAAGAAACTTCGAAGAAAATAATAAAGACCTAAATACAAGAAGTCCAGAAAGACTGATTAGTGTATTAGCTCATTAGGCAAGGAATTGGGTTTTTGATAGAAATAAGTAAGAAAAAAAGCGGTGCTCCAAATTCTGAAGAGGCACGAAAGGTCTCCTGTGTTTGACAATCACAACTGGAGGCGATAGAAAGGGACCCATTGTATATATAATGCAAAGTTGATGCTGATTATTTCACACTTAACACCTATCAACATTTGTCGCTTGAAGACGGTGAGCAAACAAGGGAAAGTATGAAGCTGGTAAGCTATTATTTATTTAATACATCCATCAGAATTTTTTAAAAGCAAATTGTAATCAAAATTTGGACAAATTGAAAAAAATTATTGGCAATGAAACCCTGGAATATAATTTTAAGTATAAATTCTTCCCGTCTAATTCTTAAAATTATTTAAATTCTGAATGCATCTAAATTATTTGAAATATAAATGTAGTTTTCATTTAGTACATGTATTCAATAATTTAAATTTTAAAACCAAGCCCAATAAATTAAATTTAAATAACAAAAATTTTAACCCGAAAAATTATCCATTTGTTGATAAAAAAAAAACAATATTTTGATTTTTATTAAGAAATAAAACACTAAATCAAGAGTTATATTTATGGGGATTAAATGGGTTTTTTTAAATGGATTAAGTATCGCAGATATGATATTATTTAATTTATATTTAAAATGAAGCCAAAACAAAATTATTTTGTTATTATTGCTCATTGAAAACAATTATTAAAAACAAGTTAAAATATTATATCTATTTAAAAAAAATAAGAATAAACTTTATATAATTTTATTTATGATTTAATCAAAGAAAATCATTGTATCTAGTAACAAACGGACTTATTCAATCGAAAAATATTAATAATTAATTTATGTTCATATTGTATTTTTTAGGAAAAATATTTATTTATTGGATAAATATTTATTTTTATTTATTTATATTTTTAGTTTAAATAAATATTTTTTTGTTTATTTATTTAGGATAAATAACTGTTTTATTGAAAATTGTTATATTTCTTTCTAGATCGTGTGTGTTTTGCTTTCTTGCATAGCTTATGTTAGTTGTCAATATGATCTCACACATCACTACGCTGATCATGGTGGACATGAATATCATGATTCAGAACATGGTGACAAAGGATATGGGCATCTTAAATCCTATGAAGAAAGTGGCGATCAGGCACATAAGAAACATGGCCACCATGAATTAGTAGCCGATAAGGCTTATGGTGATAAAGTGGCCCACCACGATGCTCATCAAAAACACCACGACAAGGGATTCTATGAGCGAAATAAGGGAAGTGGTTTCGTAAAAGTGAGTATAATTTAGTTTCTTATCATCTTAATGCACTTCAAAATTATTATGCTACATTTAATAACATTGTAAATTCCTAAAATAACATTTTTAGGTGTTTATATTAATAATATAATTTCATTATTTAAGTAAGAGAATTTAATTTCAAATATTATTTACTCCAAATTTCAAGTTAAAGTTTTTAGTATATTCATATTTATAACTAAAAAGACGTGATTCCTTTCACGTTTGTTCCATTATTTGAATTCAATACAATCAGCAGATGATTATCTTTTTATGTTTTTATCATAATAAATGAATCTTTTGTTTAAGTCTTCATAACTGTTCTAGAAATCACACTCAGCTTCATATTTTTGCTTTAAAACATTATTTATTTAAGACATTCATTCCGATAGACGTCATCTGTTTCCTGTGTTTGCCGTTTCTGTAGAGATAAATTTTTTCATGCAGCAAAATGTTAGATGAGAAGCAACTTTTTCATTAGATAAAATACTTTTTGAGTAAATTGCAAACTTTGCTCTGATGTCATTGAGTTTTTTAAACTAACTAAAATAAAATTAATTAAATTTAAACTTTCAAAAATGTTTAAAAATAAACAGTATTGAAAAATTAAGATCCACATTGAAACTAATAATAAAATGAATATCAATTTTCATTACAAATAATATTCAAATTATTTCAGGCATATGAATATGATCATATAAAAAGCCACCATGACAAGGGATCTTCCCATGATTCTCATGATTACCATCATGATAAACATGGTAAGGAAGGCAGTTATAAGCTCGCTGATTACCTGGATCAAGCTCATGATAAATATGCTAAGAAGAGCAGTGATTCCGGCCACGGGTATGAAAAGCACGGAAAATCTCTTGGAAAACATGGCGCTTATCACCATAGTTATGACAGCAGAGCCCAACATGTCCCATTGCCGATTTTAGCTCATCATACTTACAAACCAGGAGTGAAAGTTGTATATTCTCCAGTCTACGCAGGACCAGAACATCTTAGCTACACTCATTAAAGAACAAATCAAATAAGGTATACTACTAACATCATTATTTATCATATTCTTTCATATCAAAAATTGAAAAGTGTTTTGCTGGCAATGAATTAGATTCGTGTTTATGTATTTTTAAATACTAAAATTAGATCAAATTCTACAACCTTAACTAGGACACAATTATCGATATTTTTAAATTATCTGTAATTGCAAAAATCTATAAATTGTAAATTTAGAAAATTTGCATATACACACTAAAGTTAAACAGTACACAATCTCTTCTCATACTCAAACTATCTCTGTATTGACCTTAAGCACTTACGAACCAGAAAAATATCTCCAATTATTTTTCTCAGTTTAATTTAATGGCACACAAAGGTTTTGGGTTTAATAGTATTGATGTTTTGGGGTAGTTTGTTTTTTCATTTTTATGTATTGATTTATGTTTATCTAATCACCAGTAAATTTCTTTCAGTTATTACGAAAAACCCTATGTATTGAAAATATGTATAAGATTTTTATAACACATTAAAAAACTATAATATAAAACTTAACCTTAAAACTTTTTTGTACACTCTTAGTTTTGTAGAGTATTAGGAAAAAAACGAAAATGATTAAAATTTTTAACAACAGTATTTTTATAGATATAATAATATTTTTGTAAATTCAGTAATCTATATTTTATTATAACCATTTTTAAGAAATTCGGCTAAAAAATAATAAAAAACATTAATAAATGATATTTGAATTGGTAGAATCCTGAGAGCCTTTATTAATGAAAATTGACTATCGAAATTTACAGTTTGACAAATTTCATGAGATTATATTAAATATAAAAAATAGACCCAAAAACTACAATATAATAAGCAATGTTAATTATTTTTAAAAAAAAGTTAAATCCCATTAACTATAGATATTCTTAGATGACAGCTTCTACTCATTGATTTTCGAAAGTTCTTGAATTTTGAAATCAATAAAATTAGGTGATTCCCAAATTTTCAAAGATAGTTTTAAATTATCTTAAATATCTTCTTAGAAAAATCACACTTCTTATTTATTTAATGCCAAAAATCATTTATTTCATAACATAGTTATTTTTTCCAAATAAATAACATTATTTCCATTTATACATTTTTTATTTAAAACTAAACATCTTTATTAGGTGTCCTTTCCCTTCATTCCGTTAAAATTTAACTTGTAGCCTTTATTTAACTCATTGTTAGTTAATAATATCAAGTAAATTAACAAATTTTAGAAAAAAATAATTTTGTTCTTTTATTTTATGATCGACATTTTGGAATATTTTAAGATATTTTATTTAGAATTTATAAATCTTATGTTTAGAATTTAGAAATTATTTAGAATTTAAAATATTTATTTTAGGATTTATCACTGACAATATTTTTCTAGATTGCTCTAAATGCTTTTTTTCTCACTTAAGTACATTTTTTATTGTATATATTTCAAAACATTTGTCCCAATCGAATTACTTAAGAGCTAAAATTTATTATTTCCAAAGTGTTAGAGAAAAGTCGTCAGTAAAGAAACTCTTCTGATATGTTTGACAAACCTAAACTACATTTAAAAAATGTGCTAAAAATTAAGCATTCATGCAAAAACATTTCAACGAAATACACATAAAAAATCATCAATTATTTGAAATAATTTTTTTAATTATTTTGTTATTAAAATAACTTAGATTACGTAATTTATAAAGATTTTAAAAATCCCATTAATTATTTTAAGTAAGTTATGCTTTGAATTTTTCACTTTAGAAAACATGACTTACTTTGAAATATCAAACTTATAAACTTAATAAAAATTATAATATATAAAGGAAATTTTCTTTCTTTCGTTAATATATTTTATTTGTGTAATTTTTTACATTTGCTTTAATATATAAAAATATGAATAGCAAGTATACTTTTTTTTCCTTTTACACAGATGAACCCTCAATTTTCTCGTCATTCTCAAATGCAAGTGTACAGTTGAAACGCATTCCAAGTGGAAAGAGAAAACATCCTTGCACATCTTCCGTTGTGTCTCAGGAAGCATCAAACACAGACTGGAAGATGAAATGTATCGCAATCTTGTTTCCTCGCAATTTTCACATTTCTCTCGATTATCTTAAAAAAATAATTGTGAGAAATTCAGGAAATTCATTTTGCCATTTGCTGAGAGAAATAAAATATTTTTAACAAAATTATTCTTGTTGTTTATAATACATTTTGGGATGGATAAAAATATAAATACAAAGTAAAAAATAAAGCTTACACAAATAACATACAAACCACAGAAATTTAATGCTTGGAAGATTAAATACAAAATTTCTTGGATTTCTCCTGGCAATTTTAATGATTCATAAAAAGTATAATTCACAAAGAAAATTTATTCATGTATTATTATAAGCTGACTTTTGTCTACCTCTCCTCAGGTTGACTTTTATCTATTCCTAAACTTTACTAGTTTAATGGGAGTTATTGAAAATTTTTTGTAAATGTTGTATGTTTTATCTCGAAGCATACGATAGATATTAAAACTATTGAATCAAAAATTAAAATAACAACTATTTTAATAAAAATAAAAATCTAAAGATATAAATAAAATGGAAAAATAATGCCTACAATTAGTTTGATTAGGATTGTATTCAATTCAAACACAATTGCTGCAATTTAGACTTAGAAAAAATGATATCTTTAATCTAAAAGAAAAAATTCGCCAAATCTACAAAATGGGAGAAATCCTAATTTATTCCGCATAAAATCAATAAAAAATAGCATTTAAAAAATTAATATTAAAATTATCTTTTATTTTCATGTATGAATAAATTTATAGCATATTAAAAAAAATTAAAATTAAACTAATAAGAAAGAAAATTTTCAAAAAATAAAAACTCTGGGTGAACTCTTCAAAAATAATTATCCATTTCTTTACTTCAAAACAGTGATTAATGATAAAAAATGCTTAAAGGAAGTTATTCAAACAGATTATATTGATATTTCGTTCAAGGGTGAAATTAAAATTAAAAAGTTCATAATTAAGCCTATTATTAAGTAAAAATTTATGATTCTCCCTTTTATAATACGGAAATATATAATTTTGTCTAACCATAATGTGATATTGAATTTAGGGATATAACAGAACAGAAGTATTTTATCACTGGTATTCTTGCTAAATTTCCTGGTGAATCACCAGATTGTTTTGCGCTATTAAATTCTTATGAAAATCATTCATTATGCTAAAATCACAGATGTTGGAAAGGGATAGTAGATGAATAAAACAAATTGTATTACTTAATGTAACAAATGTAAATTATATATTAATACCGAATTCTTAAATATTGTCTTATAATTAAAATTATTCGAATAAGGATATTTTCATATTTTTACTATAGTTAGTAATTTAAAAAATCTCATAATATAGAGTGATTATAGTTAAATTTCTAATTTCAAAACACTTTAAATTAAATAGCAATATCTCAAAATAATGATTAATATGATAAGAAAAATATAATGAATTTATTTAGTGAAGAACAATATCAGCAGTCTATGGAATATTTCATGATGACTCTGATACCAAACAATTTATAAATATTATTGACGAAGTTTCCATAAAAGATATAGAAAAATGTATCTAAATTTATCGTTCTCTAAAAGATTTTAGAATATTCTTTTCTCTCTTCATCGAATAAAACCTCATCCGAAGAAGTTCTACGAGTAATCTCGCGTCAAAATTAACACAAGTTTAAAGTGTATATTTATTATATGTACATGTAAATTGGCTTATGCAATGCATATTCATTATGTATCATATATTTATAAAAATTATCAACAAAGTAGCAAAATTTTAAAACAATTTATATTTCTATGTTTAATAATCTGCTATTGGTACGTTATAGGTCAGTATTTTCGAAAAAATTAATTATTAAATATTAAAAGTAATTTAACTCAATTAACTAATTCCTAATACTTGTTTAGAAGTAGTAAGCTTATCATTATCATATGTGCGTGAGTCCTTTTTCAAAAGTAAATATACTTCTTAAGATGTTTACTTTCTTCTAGTTAACAAGGTGTAGATATTACAACTGAATCGTAAATAGATTAATAAGAAAAATCTCAAAGTTTGAATATAAAAAACAGACTATACTTAAGAAAATTATCCTAGACCCAGATACATTAATAAGAGATTTACTTTTAAATCTTAATTATTTTTTACAAGTAGGAAATATTTGTTATTGCTCCATGTTTTCCTATGAAAAAACACTTAATAAGTCGTAACTAAGAATTAATCTAAATACCGCTCATTGCAAATGAAAAACATTAAAAATAAAAAAAAATTTATTTTTCTGGGAGCTATATTAAACAAACACGCTATCACTTAATATTGCATTTAGAAGCAAATAATAATAATCCAGATCATGTGAAATTCAATGCAATTAACATTTTTCTGAATATAAAATTTCGTTTTTACTCAATGATTATAAACTTCAGTTAGTCCATTGTGTCTATGACATAATACATCTCCCAGCATTATGTAAAATATTATAATACAATTTATTCTAATTTGAGTAATATGTAAAATAAGTAAATGTGATTCTGCTTTAAAAAAATATTTTGTTAATATTTGTAATAATTTTATATTAATGCAATAAATTTCGTCTGTTTTATTCATAAGTAGAATTGTAATGTTTAAGTATTCACCTAAAAATGCCCTATGTTTGCAGTAATTATAATAATAAATAGTATGTATTTATCTATTAAACAATAGTTGAATTGTCTAACATAAATGCATCTTTTTGGATATTATTGCTTGTTTTGTCAAATATTTCACACTACACAAATAAATACCTATCTTTCTACTGACATAAAAACTTGAAACAGGAAAAAAAATATTCCGGATTAAATTTCCTAGAATTTTAATTTTTAATGTTTATTTATTTATATGAATAGCAAACATTTGACCAATAAGCCATTAGTCTTGATCTTGCTTTATAATACGTAAGAAGAACAGAACTATATGACTATAATGAAGTGTCATTTGTCAATATACTTCTTACCCATGTACTACCCAGAATTACAAAAGCTGCTGAGAGATTTAATGTAGAATTTTAAAAAGATGAGTTTTCATATAATCGTATTTTGTCAGACGACGAAATAAGGCCTACTAGCATAATATGCTATGTTAATAATTATATTTTCAAGTTTATTTCTATCATTAGAAAACCTTATGACAAGTAAATAGTGTAAACAATTAATGGCATTGATGACTGTCAGAATTCCACTGCCAATATTTTAATAAATAAATAATTATGTAAAAGTGTCTTTCTCTTCTAGGTTGTTCTTCACGTTGAAATCTAAATATGCAAGTATAATTATTATTTTCCTGTAACTCTCACATCATTTTAGAAAAGTGTTGAGGATAGCTGAATGATCTAATAAATAAAGGAGATAGTTGTAAGGCACTTTTAATTTCTAACGCATAAATTGTCATCCAGTTAGAATTTCCATAAATATTGGACTATATTCGCGTATAGCAAAGAAGGAAATCTGGAAAAATCTTAAGCACTCACACTGACAGAAATGTTGTTGCTGCAACAGCATACTTCCCTGTACCCAACCCTGAGTTGGGCTCTAACAATTAGTGGAAGTAGCCGCAATTAGTGAAAGTCTTTGCAATTCAGAAACTGGGATCAAGCAGAAAACTCACTAATGCTTGATCAGCCACTTCCATAGGTATCATTTCACCTGCAGGACATTGCCTCCACGATCTTTTTAATGTGCCCCAGCCATCTTTAGTGAACACTACGAATCTTCAGTTAATCTGGGATTCGAAATTACTACTTTCCGATAATAAGAACGATGTTTTAGCAAACCAGACCACCACGGCCCTCTTATAGACATATATACAAAAAGCAAGCTTTCATCCGTCTTAATTTGCTTAACAGTGATTAAAATCGAAATTGAGATATTTCGCTTTGAAGAACGCTGTCCAACCACATTGTCTCAGTGAACTCTGCATCAAGCATTAGGAAACCTTTTTTATACTTATTTATATTTAAGAAATTGAAATTGTGTGTAAAATTCAAACTATTTAATTTAAAAAAAATTTATTATATTTAAGATATTAGTAAATATTACTTGTTAAACGTATATATACTAGTAACCTATCGCTTGTATTAAAATGATACTCTAATAATATTATTTGGAGTCATTATATGCATAGTTTATTTCAATAATTAAATTTTTCAAACAATGTAAAAAAGTGTCTTTATATTTAAGTAAGAGTACTGTTAAAATAGAGCTATGATTAATTAAGAAAAATCAGAGGTTGGATATATATGAAAGCTATAGAAGAGCATACTAGAGTAAATAAAAAGTTATTTTTTTACTAATTTATTTATTTGTTACAAATTTATTTATTCTTTACCTAATTTTATTTTTTCATCATTCAAATCATTTTTACATTTAAGAAAATTGTATTCACAAGATACTTTATCTTGTAAATCCGTAGCTTTTACCCATAAATAAATGTTATGATTGAAAGACTCAAACATCATGTGACCAAAAGGTGAGGAAGTGTTACTATAACCTCATATTTAATTGTACAGAAAGAATTCTTTTATTTTCATTACTGATACTGAATTGAAAAAACTGACTTTAATCTAATTTAATTTTATTAAATTCTTTATGCGTTGATGGTCATGCCACAATTCATGATCTTGTACAGATGATATTAAAAGAAAGCGTGGCAAAAGATATGTTCAGTATCTGAACTGGCCATCTCTTTCCAATTCCGTTCTAAAAAGAACGCAATAAAATTCTACTAAAATTCAATTTAAACATTTGTTGAGGCTCCTTAAAAGAATGACAGACTTTAGAATTAATGTGATACTATTCTTAATTTTATAAGTTTTTCTGCAATTATAATTTTTTTTAATTTAAAATTTATAAAAAGACATATGATCCGAGCATGCTTATGATGATGTAGACTTGTTTCATCAGCTCTCAAATAAAATTAACATTTGAGCATATAGAGAGCATTACCTTATTTTTTCAATAAATGATTTTTACTTGAGAGTGGTCTTATATTCCAAAGCAATAATACTGAAGCTAATTATGTTCTCATCACGCACTATTGGTTCTCAAAAAGGAGAACTACTTCAATTATTATCGCTATCGAAAGAGCTGATCTCAATCCTGCTGAAAATCAAAAATATTTACATTAGGAAGTATTTAAGAGCTATGCGAATCTTTTGGTTCATTTACTTAAGGTACAGAATAATAATCATTTTCTTAAAGTTCTTAATAATTTTCCTAAAATTCAGAATAAATATTAATGCAGTTGAGTCCAAATTTATTCATTTATATGCGATTCCATTCAACAGAGGATAATCTATATGGTGTAAATACTTTAAACGAACATACAAACTTGTCTTTTCCGCAGTGCTTAATGGATATATTAAAATATTTTATGTCTCTGACGCACGTGTTCCAAATCTATCAGAATTCGTTGCATATGACATATCCCTTATAACTGCCATCCCTCTTTTCTATAATGCATGAAATTTTTGTCATATTTAATTTTTAATTTAATAAATCATTTCTATACATTAATTTTTTGCATGTGTAAACAGTGATAAAAATTGTTCTCTATACTTTCTTACGAATTTCAAAATTTCTAGTTCTTAAGCAAATGTTGCTTAATCAAAATGCTTAACATTTCTACATACCTAATTAAATGACAAAGAGCTTATTTCTTGAACAATAATGTTAATTAGATATCTACTTTCTTTGAAGACTTAGCATGCATTCAAAAACAAAATGGTTCCGTGTGGCAAAGAAATGTGTACACGATCAGTAGCCTATTGTAGCTAACGAGCGCAGCGATTGAAAACATGCTTTTTCGGAGATAGAAGTCGATGCGAGTGATTTACCGCATTTTCTGCTTAATTAGGTTAACCAGTAGTGATTAAAAAATTCCCGTTTCGGAAAGAGAACGTGTGTTAGACGTATCAGCGGTAGCTTTATCTTTCTGTATCTTACTGATAATAAGATAACATAGAACTTGGCGCTTTGTTTCCAGTTTCTTTGGGGAGAGATTTTGAAAGCTTGTCGTCCATTGTGTTGTTTCTTTTCTTTTTTTCATTTTAGTCTAGCGTAGGAAGTGGTGAGACAATATTGACAGTCTCCCGCGTCCACACCTTTTAACATTCACCAACATATTTGTGAAGGTTGTGCAACCTTTTTTCTCTCCAAGGTTGCGTTTTTTGAACTCGGTCACAAATAAACCACGTCTCTCTCTCGATCATTTTCGGTCTCGAAGAATAAAGTTTTGTTACCGAATATGACATAATAAGAAAGAAAAAGAATGCCTTACATATCACTTTGATAAGTACCTCATTCTTCTTGCCGTCACTAAAAATTTTACTGAATTATAGCAGTATTTGTCAAGATGGCAAAAAAGAATCAGACAAGAATGTTCGAGTATCTAGGGCGAATGATAAAATCTTTTTTTGCTGCTGGTGAACCTCAAGGTTGTATTAATAAAAGTATTAAAAACTCTACTTAGGAAAAGAATCATAAAAAAATTTTAATTTCTTTTCCCTTTTGCCCTGATTTACTTCAGAAAAATGTTTGTAAATGTTCTGAATACAGTGGACATCACAAAATACTGTACTAATGAAATAAAAATATGCATTGATTTCATATTTTACTAAAGTATTACATTTCAATATAAATAATTATTTGTATTTTCAAAGGAAAAAAATTACTATCTCTTTCGATCTCTTTAATTTCATCAAATTGATTGTCAAAATATATATATATATATATATATATATATATATATATATATATATATATATATATATATATATATATGTGTGTGTGTGTGTGTGTGTGTGTGTGCATATAAGCTTAAGTGGCATGTATAGTTATTTTAATTTTAAAATTAAAATCTTGTGTTAAAAAACATAATAAAGAAAATCTTACTATTTCCATTTAAATTAATATTTAAATAAGCTGCTTCAAGTTATAGTAATTATATAAGAGAATGATATTAATTATTTATTTCTTAATTAAAAAATAATGCCACAAATAACGAGAAATAGTCAAAAACTATTCACTAAAATACCAAAGAATAATATTAACCATACATTTCAAAAGAAAATTTTGAGAAATATTAAGTTGTGATAATACAAAACTAAGCACTATCAGATTTAATGTAGTTGATTTCAGCATTTGAAATTGTTGTATAAAGAAATTTCAAAAATCAGTATTGATCATATCTAAATTATAAAAAAAGAAATTTTCTTTGACTAAGTTGTGTTATACTAAATGGCATTTCACCCAATAATTAAGTTATTAAAAGCAGAGCTTAGTTTTTGTTTTTGCATTTCTATTTAGTTTTGTTAATGATTTTATTTAATTATTAAACTTTTTAATGAATTCCCAAAATATATTTTAATGACATGAAAACTTGAAAATGTTTTGATGACTAGTGACACACGTTTCCAGTAGTTATATTTTGTTTTATAAATAAATATATATTTCTATTTATATCTATATTAAAAATCTTCATTTTGTTTTTGTTCAAGTTTAAACTACAATCTTACAGTTGAGTTATATTTATATAAAATATTTGAGGAAATAAATAAAATACTTTATATGAAAGAAATGAAGAATTTAAATCATCGCTACAGGACTTCTCACTTTGAATCAATATTTTTTAAGGATTTGTAATCTAAATGATACATGTAGAATTCAATCAAATCATTTATACCGAATTTCGGAGTAAAAAAATCCGCCTTCTACATTAAATTTGTATTTAATTAATTATGAGAAAAAATAGAAATAAACAAATATATAAATGAATAAGTAAATGGATAATCGTTTATGATTAATAATAAAAAATATATACTACTTATCTTCATCATTGCATCATCAAGAAGGTATGATCTTATAAACATCAAAATCACCAGAAAATAAGATTGAATTTGTAAATAACTAATATTTCAGCGCATTTAGAAGACGCAGAGAGGACAAACAACATTTAAAGCTCTATATAAAAAAAAAGTAGTGCTATGGGTTTCTCTTTTAGAAATCACTGTATAACAGAGGAATTTCCTCAAAATATCAAACTTTGCCTCGAATAAGAAAAAGAAATACTTACTGTTAGAATTCGACAGAGGATAGATCTTTGTCTATAAAGATCTGTTCAATCATTCATTCTGTGAAATTCTCGCACTGGGCAAAACCGAACTAGTGTCATGTGAATATGGAATCTATGGATTGCTGAGACTCACACTGAACGGCATGCAGAATCTCCTTCCAATGATTAATAATCAATAGATCAAATGTATTGTGAGGTCAGTCTTGAAAAACCATACAACCAAATCACAGACCATAAGTCGAAAAAAGGAAATTGTTTGCAGTATGTCCAATATTTGCTCGTACAGTACTATGACGTTTAAAGCATACGGACAGTCAGTTTGGCTACCATTACTTTAATTGCCCTGGACAATGCAACTTACAGACGGATGATAATTCTAGGGTACCCAAAAACCAAGTTGGATACAAAAGTGGCACAATTTCATCATTTCATAATAGTTGAAATTCTACTTTCAGCATTTTGAAGGCCGTACACGTATCTAGAATGTCCGAAGTCACCTGAATTAATTCAATATCATCATAACATCTTAGTTCGGATCTATGGTAATTTATACTTTCATCGGTATTTTTCAGACTTATTAAGTTGACTGGTTATACCCTTTATATTTGAGTTTTCTTTGAACAATAGAATACATGAACATATGTTTCTCGTCCTTTTCTTTTCTTCTTCGATGCAGAGAATATTTGATTGCTATGCTAACCTACATGATCTTCAGACCTCTCACCAATTGAAAACATCTGGCAAATAGGTTGCTGAGCGACTTGCCGCTACCTCTTTCCAATTACTATAGTGATAAATTGTAGCAAATACTTGAAATTGCATGAAATGAGAAGCTTTTCTTAGAAGACAACTAACTACGTGTCTAACCAAGTACAGACTATTTTAGTTGCTAAAGGCGGTAATTGTTTCTACTAATTCCGCTCTCTTGTAAATCCCCAAACTATTTGCAAATTTATAAATTTTAGTGATTCTCCATACTTGTTACGTATTACTAACATTTTTTTAATTATTTGATTTCTTCTATTTCTTTATTTGCTTTTCTTCATGATATTTAATGGCTAAATATTGTGTAAAAATTAATTCTCATTCAGAGTTTGAAACTTTGTTAATGAATAAATTAAATTTTTTAAGATTTATTTTTATTAATTTTTATGAAATAATTCAGGATTTTAAAAAATGCCACACTTTTATTTTGACAGAAATAGTTTTTCAATAAACAATTGATCTCACACATTTTAGTCTCACTTAATTTATTTTTAATTTAAGCATTTAATAATATTATTGAAGAATTATTGCAATTGGTTTAAGCTTACATGAAATTAAAAACTTTTCTTAAGTTATAGTTTCCTTAAACTCTCCCATTGTATCCTTATATAGTAGTAAATATTAAATCATAGTCTGTTAAGCTATGCATTTTTTCTAATTCAATCCAAATATCGTATCTCACTTCTACGGGACACTTTTTAATTATTTTTTCAGCCGTAAGAAAACATCTATGGAAATAATATGCGATACTTTGAATGAAGTATCGTATATTACTCAAAAATCAATATTGCGAAAAGTTTCAGGCAGCTTAAAATCAAATCAGTAATGCTGTACATGTGACTATTCTATAATTTCATTAGAAACTGCTTTAAAATAATATTAAAAATTAAAAATTTATAAAAAATAAAAATTTATTTTAATTATTATTAAATTAAAATTACTATTTTATTTATGTAGATAAGATCTATATGTACACAGATTCATGAATGTATACGTGCAAGCTTCCTAATCACGTTGAAATTTCTGAAAGATTTTCCATTGCATTCGGTAAAACATGACGAATAAAATGGCATGTAAAATATTCTGTGTGAGTTTAACTCACACTTCATAATGTTTAGTTAACTTTCATGATGCGTGATATAGCTTACATCGATAGACAAATAAAAAAATTTCATGAGAGGGGTTATTATTAGGCAATGTTTGAAATTGGAAACGAAAATGTTGAAATAAAAGTTTATTGATTCCCTGAGACAAATAAAGGTACTTTTGATAACATAAATTGTTACAAGTCCTCACCACAACGGAAAAAGTGAAAGGTAAAATTAAAAATGTGAAGAAGTTTAGTAACAAAAATATAACTTTCAGAATCACCTGTCTAAACAGTAAAAATGAGAAGCTCAAGTTTAACCCATTGGAGTTCAATAAAGTCTTACATGAATGAGGTGAGAGAATATATATATATATATATATATATATATATTGCTGTAATGGCTTAAACTATCACAGCAATCAAAATATTTTAGCTAAAATTCCATTGATTTTGAATCCGGGTGTATCGAATTCTCGAATTCTATTGGAGTGAGAAGGAATATTTTTTCAAGGCTGTAGAGTTTATTTCAAGAAAGAAATTGTTTAACATCAACAACCAGAGTAATGTAGCTTACAATCCAATTAATAAATAGTAATCAATATTTATCGTAAAATACTAATTGGGAATTTTAGCTGCTGAAAACAAAGTATGACAAGCTACTGTTGGAAATAGACTTCATCATCATTAGAGCTAACATCGTTTTACTTTTTTATCGTAAGATAATATAGACTTGAAGAAATTGAGGACTGAAAGTTAAGAATAACTTTTTGAAATCAGATGTTCTATGGAATGAATTTAAATTCAATCAAGATTGGACACGTGATATGTAGAAAAAATAATATTTAAAATAATTTCAAATTCGTCCATAAGAGTTAATATTACAGAAGATGAGAATTTCCTCTTATTTGACCAGTACGGACCCATCTTTACATGGTATAAGCAACTCCTATTATATACGGGAGTCCACCCAACTCCATATTACAAAGATTCAAAACATACAGATGAGATACTAAGATTTCATGCAATATTTTTCACTGTCATTATTGGAATTGTACTTTTTAATGCATGATAATGCAAGATGTCAGACAGTAAAATTTCGAGGAATGTACTTGAAGCTTAAGTATTACAGATTATGAAGAGCGAACTCTCCTATTATGAATAGTATTCCAAAATATGTAGCCTTCTCAAATATATAAATAATGGTATATCCGCATATTATCCAAGATTGTGAGAATGGTTTTTTGAGGATTGAAAATGATTTCCTTAAAATCTTCGCCAAAACTTTATCGTATTCACCTAAATCAATTAAATTTCTAGTCATATCTATTGGTGAGAGCTTCAAACTGCCTTAAAAGTTCAATATCCTTTTTCAAACATTTTTTATTGTAACATGTAGCCAAATGTCTTCCTGGAAGATTATTTTAAGTTCTTTAATTGGCTTATAGCAGTTAAAATATAAAATTTCATGAGTTTTATTTAACATATTGAGAATCAATATATGTTTACATCAAATTTTATACAAACTTAGTAATGCTCTCTAATACAAGTTTTTTTTACTTTTTGTTTGATATGCATTTTTTAAGAATACGTTTTTATAGACTGTAACACAAACAACATTATCATATTTTATTATATATGGAAATAGTTCTTTGGACTATATCTATAGTTTGTGATAGAAATCACCATTTGAGACCTGCATGTTCAATCATACTGTAATATATTGTTAATTTTGTGTTTATTTTGTTATAAAGATTTTAAATTGATTTAACCTAAAGATACTTTTATAAATAAGAAGTGACAAAAATGTGAGATTCTACTACAAAAAGCAATATTAAAAATAATCATTCTTATTTTAAAAATAAAACTAAATGTGTGGTAAGAAGTTAAAATAAAACATTTCATTTATCATTTAAAAAAATTCATTTAAATGATTTATTACTATTATTACTGTAGCTATTGGTGTTTTTACTTTTTAATGAATGATATTGCGAGATCTCAGATAGGTCAATTTGTGGAGAATGTTTTTATTGCTTGTTTTCGACATGATTTGTGGAATAAAGTCAGAAATTTAAAGACTGTTATTGAAAAAGACTGTGTCAGGAAATTAATTCATATTCTTTTTATTTCTGTAAAACTTGCTTACTGTCGTTTCATTAATGTTGTGCATGTCTTTCTTATTTTTATAAAAATAAAATATTCATAGAAAATATCTTTTTCAAAACTTTGAAATTATTTTTATACATATATACTATTTATAAGAATTCTTATTGTATAAGGAAAATATTTTTATTATGTTTTTATTTTTTGAAATTTTTAACTTGCATTTAATAATTTATTTCTATATCTTAAATATCGGAATAAAAATCCTTTTCATACTATTGAATATTCATAGTGTATAAAAAATTATCCTCATGTTCATAAAGAAATAGATTATCTAAAATAATTTCAGAAAATATTCTATAAAATAAAATAATCATACTGATTTTAAATATCAATGCAAAATCTTTTATCGATATTAGTAATTCAAAATGTCACATATCTAATTTCAAGATGTAAATCTTAGGAAAATGTTGAAAAAAATGTCTAAAAGATCTAACATTTAGGATAAGTTATTATTCGTGAGTATAAGACTAAATTATTTGAATCACACCTAATAACATGATTGCTATTCAACTAAACCTAGAGTACGCTGTGCAATGAAAGAAATTTAAAGCGTGTTTATAATTAAAATTAAATTAATGAGTATAATGGGAATTGAGCTATATATGTATTATGCCTCTGTATAAGTCTAGGTGTTAATATTTATCAAAATATAAGTTTAACAGCTTTTAGATCAATGCACAGTAACCAAAAAGGGGTCAAATGCAACACGAAATCCTAAACTTGTTTACAAGAACACGATTTTGCGTGTTGAGATTTTGTGATAAAAACGTAATTTTTTCTGAAATTATCTACGATCAATTATAATAAAAAAATCTTAAGTTTTCCGTATTTAACATTTTTGAACCAACTGAGAAGTTCTAAAACCGTAATTTTCAATGAAGGACAGATGTTTAATTCCAAGCTATTCTGAGCATTTTTGGATAAGCTCTCTCAAAAAAGTGGATTTTTGTACTTTTTTATCACTTTCTTGTCTATTTGTATTGTTATTAATTATAAGATATGCTTTCTTTTATTTTCGTTTATTTGTATCATTTTCGAGATTTAATTACATTTATTAATGGTAATTATTTTTTAAACATTTACAAGAAACACGGAATTTGCAATTATCTATTCATAAAACTTCCTGTTTTTAATATTATTCATATAATTGATCATTTTCCTTAAAATAAATGTTTTTTAAGTAAGTAGAGAGAACTTCCAAAACATTTTTAAAATTTAAGTAAAGTAAAAAAAACATCTAAAACATTTAAAATTTCAAAGTATTATCAGAAATTAATGCATTAAAGTATAACTTTATTAAAAAAATGTTAGAAAATTTTAAGAGATTTATAATTTGATAAAAAAAATACGCGAAAAAAAACCAGATGAAATAGAAATAAAATATGAAAATCCATTTTTTTATTTTTGAAATAATTGCAGCTTTGAAATAGTTTATTATATACTACATTAACAAATAAACCTTACAATTATTTCATTTTTAGAAAAAAAATACATTAGCAAATAAATATAAATCCTTGGCACTTACGTCTCTGACATTCTTGTTTTCATTAGTTATGGATTTTTTCGTTTTGTCATTAATAAAGGATTATCATTTTTGATCATTTCCCCATTATTTCTTTTCTGACAAAATTTCAACTATAGAAGTATCTTTTTCAGAAATTTTCCTTTTTTACAGAATTTTGAAGTGCACAAGTTAAATATTCAAATCTGTCAATAATATAGTTCGATTTAGAGGCATAAAATATTAAAAATTTAGTTTTACGTATTATAAATTAATTTTATGTGTATTTCACGATTTATGCGTTTATTTTCAAGTAAACAATAAAATTTAATCCAATTAAATCCACTTTAAGTATAAGAACAAAAAATATTTAAATATATATTTATAATATGAAACCTTAATTTTTCTAACAAAAATTTGGAAATTAATATTTTTATTCATTTGCAAAAATATCATTACTAAATGTGTATCGCTTTCTTAAAAAATACGTGTTATGGGATTACAAAAATTTTTACACAAATTATAACAGGATTTAAACCAATGTTATTGTGGAAAAAAATAGTAACTCACGTTAAATATGGCAAATATAAAAAAATCTCATATGAAAAGAACAAAAACAATAGCATATGAAATCTGCTTTTTCCCAAGAGAAATGACAATATTTCTTCACATCTTATGCAAGAATGGGAATTCTAACAGTTTCTGACCCGGCAGCAAATTGCCTTTCTATGATAAAGAAGCAGCAAGTTGTTATATGGGGATCCGTTTACTTACTACAAAATGCACTTGCACGAACACCCAATAAAATATGACAAATGATCCCTTTGTCATATTTTATTATGACAAGGTTGGGGAGTAATAAAAAGACAACAGGTACTTAGGATGATTGACAGGTACTTTTCTTATTTGATTTCTATCCATTCATTGCGTTAGAAAGAGTTCAAAATAAAAATAATTTTTGATAACCTTTTAATCAAAAACTTTTTACTTTTTTTTAACAGTTAACTTGTTTACTTAGAATTGTTTTTTCAAAAAAATATATGTAATAAAGTTAGTTTTAGTTTTAAAATGTCACAATATTTCTCATAAAAATGTACTTTTACACTGAAAAATCATGAACTTGTCTTGTTTTTCAATCGAGCCTACTAGGGTTTCAAAAATATAGATATATAACATATTAAAAAAAAAGTTATATCTTATACCTAAATCAAAAAAGGAGGTTATTTAAACTTTTAAAATTTCTATTAAATTAACTTGTTTTATATATATCAAAGTTAATTTTATATAAGTTAAATGTTAACTAGCTAAAATTATCGCAGTAACTATAAAATATATAAATGAAGTTTAAAACACTTATAACTAAAAGGATGCATAACAATGTTAACATAAAAGAAATTTATGATGTCATTTTTATTCAACTTTATCATATATTTTTCATGCTGAAACTGTTCAGTTTCATACTTTTTCCCTTATTATTATCTTTTATATAATACATTTAAAAATTGATACATTAATTAAATGCTTATTTAAAGGCATAATGTAGTAAGCAGATCTATGTAGTATTTAAATTATGTTATAAATCTTCAACAAAAGAATTTTACATAACAAATTACACTATTTGTCCTTAAAAGAAACAATAAACATTTAAAACTATATTTATTTTGGCACCCCCAATAAATGAGACTACCTGTAAGGAATTCCTAGGCAGGAAAAGAAACTATTGAGCTTTGTTATTAGAAAAATATTCAAAAATAACATGAGCTGAAAATTCAAATTTCTATTTAAAGGATATGTAAATATTAATAAACAAAAGTTGTACGCTATAATCATTTATAGTTTTATTATTTAACATTTCATTTCATAATGCAGTTTTCACAGCAAACTTTAATAGCATAATTTTTCCTATTCTTTTATATAATAATTATATTTCAATAAAAATCTTTTCCATAAAAATTATTATGAAACAGTGATTATCCTCCTTCAGTTTTTCACTTCACTTAATCTGAGTTGGAATACAAGAATTAATCAATCTTATTGATTGATACAAACTGTTTCTCAATCTTGTATCAATCAATATGATTAATACTAGATAAAAGAAAGTCTCTTGGTAGTTTTAAAGTAGTTATATCATGAAATTAACCAAATAAATTGTCTCTGAAATTTTTTATTGCGCTAAATTATAATAATTAGTCAATAGACAAGTCTTTCTTCGCAGATGCTGGGAACTGCAACTGTAAAATATATTTTCTAGGAAAACATGACAAATTTATTATAAGATTTCAATGATATTCATCCTTAAGTATATTTCTCTGCTAGAAAGAAATTAGAGAGTTTCTTTATTTGCTAATTTTTCTCATCAAATGATTGAAATCAGTAATGATTTACTCAAATATTAAACAATTATTACTGATTACATAAAGAATACAAACAGGATAGTTTTTTTTAAAAAACATTTTTTTAGAATATTTTATTATAATATTTTTTTTTTAAATATTTCTTGACATATTACTAACATTATTTCTAAATGAGATATTTGTATCGAACACGTAAAATAATGTCTTAAGCAATCATGTAAAAGCTAAGCACCGACGACGAAATAAATTTCCCAGTCAAAGTCCCAAGTAAAACAAATAAAATTTATTATCGCGAAAAAATTTTGGTAAATCAGTATTTAGATTTTTAACCATCGAAAAAAGATCTCAGGGCTTTAAATGAAAATTATAACTTCTATTTTGGACTTAATATAGAATAAGAAGATATACTAACCTTTCCAGTAGAAATTGAAAGTACATCTGATTACATAGCAAGTCTATTGTGTTTAGTTTGCAATCTGATGAACAATGTAAATAAAAAAAAAATTTTTCCAATATAATTTAAGATAAGTGATACGTTAAGAGGAAGTCGAAAAAAGTACTCTATTTCCTACGGAAAAAACATTCTAAAAAAATCTGTAATAATGGGCGAATTCCATTGAAGCGGAACAACTATTTCATTGTATTATCGCTGCATGGATTGTATCATCTTTCATCCAGGTCTCTGAACACGTGATTTACAGAATGATAGTGTACCCAAAAAGGTTTTGAAATATCACCCTATTATGTTTTTCTGTTTATCTTTTTTTAATTAAAAAGTAAAGGGAATTTCGATGAGAAAAGAAAAGATATTTTTATTTAAAATTTTTATACTAAATATCAAGCAGTTTCAATATTTATTCGAGTTTTTAACCGGCTATATTTGGATCATATTTAATATTTTTTAATTAAGTATATTGGCATGAATTAAATAAAGAATTTAATTATAATTAATTATTGGTTAAGAAGTAATTTTTGAGAGGATATTGAGTGATTTTTGATATGAAATATCTAATAAATTGGTATAAAAATTGCGATATATTTTTAATAAATTTTAATAAAGTTCATGAAAAAAATTAAAACTCTGTTAATTTGTTTAAAAATAGCTTTATTTACTAATATAACTGAAAAACTGATTTTTTTTTTCAATAAATCTGTAAATTATCAAACATTGTTTTGAAAAACAACTTTTAATTATTTTGATTTCAATTAAATTAAAAAATATATACATTGTTTCATTAATTTAAAGTTAAAAAATGATGCATTATTTTTTTATTTAAAAAAAATCAAATTTTTTCTCTTTTTTATGTATTGTAGCTTAATTAATGAAAAGAATTTTGTGAAATTATATTATTAACAATTTTTATCTAATTTTCATTGAAATACGTGAATTTCAATGAAAGTTAAATGTTTTTATTTTAATGCTGGCTATTTTAGTACACATTTTTAACAACATGCGACTATTGGAGAGCAATTATTGTATAAAATATTATTCGTACATATTGTCTTCTGTATTGATTTTTTAAATTCAAACAGAATAAATAAACATTAATAGTACTTATAAAACATACTATAGGGGAAAATACTTTATGGAGCTGATAATTCAACAAAGTATATTGTTACAACAATAAACTACCTGTAGGCTGTAAGGCCACTTTAGAGGGGAAAAAATTTAAGTCAAATTGTCATTTCTAAGTTTATCAGGTAAAACAAATGTTAATACAGTATAGTTAAAGTTCGAAGTCTATAAATAAAAAAATTTGAAACGAAACAAAGCTAAAAAGTGCAAATGATTACATCATTTATTCTCCATAAATTCATTGATAAATTTTATTTAATTTAAATTCTTGCTGTTTTTTGCTACAATAGTTAGCTTTTTAATTTTACTCAATTGTGATGAGATTTATTTTATATGCAAATCAGTGAATCCAAAGCTTAAATGAAAATTAGGGATGGAACTCCTATGGAATTCAGAAGCAAAATTTAAAAATGATCGATGAAATTTTTGTAATAATAAAATTTGAGAAAAAAAAATGTTTTTGAAAAGAAAAGGCTTTTCATAAGAAAATATTTTAAAAAAAAAGAAAGAAATATATATCAAACTTTATTTCACATACATGAAACACTAATATAAGTTAAGATTTATGTGTGTGTGAGTCATACTGAATTTAATTTTCAAAAGTCTTATTGCGTCTACAAATGCTTAATTTATTTTGAATTTTTATTTATAAATAAATGGTATAAACTTTAAAACAAAAATATGTTTTCGAATACACTTTATTCATAAAACAGAAAAATAGTTATGCATGCATAGAGTTCTCTGGATATTTAAAAGTAACATATCATATATTAAGAACATATAAAACATCAATACAATTTTTTTCTTATTTTAATAATGATTTAGTTTTTAGTTATATTATTTGTTATATATTAGAACTATAATGATACTTATTTATTAGGGCTTTTTGACAAAATCCAACTTTTATTCATCTGACCCATTCTATTTTTATAAATAAAACGTTTAACGTATGTAAAAGCAACAAAAATAAATCCGATAAATTTTCTAGATATCTCAATTTAACAGCATAAAAAATTTATTTGAAATGTTATAAATTCCAAGCAATGAAGTATTACGATACCACTGCAATAAACAAGCTTCCTCTCAAGATTTTTTATACTTGGGTTTAAAACACGGGTGTTGCCCTTTTAAAGAATATAAAAATTAAGCAAGATATTACTTAATTCCACCGAAATGTGAACCGATTCTTTTGCAATAATATGTGCATTGAGTAACTCTTAGAGAAAAATCATGAAGATGGAAGTTTCCATTGAAAAGCGACAAGGCGAAACAAAAAAAATATAAATTGACCAGCGACTTGGGTGGCGGGGGGAACGCAGTTAAGAGGGGTAGAGAAAGGAAATAAAGTGATGATGATAATCCACCTCCGTTTGAGAAGAAGAAAAAATCTTTCCTAGAGAAAGAAGAGGACAGCGAAGGGAGTCAAATCTGGGTTGGGGGGGACAGTCGCCGTATAAAGTGGACTGGCTATTGTCCGTTCTGAATCATTTGGTGGTATACGGGGATTAGAAAAGGTTAGTTACGAATCGCTGCGGGCTCATCCGAACAATTGGGTGCTTGCATTATATTAGACCCAATCATGAAGGTAAGTTGTAAATCCATTTTATTTACATTTCTTTACTTAACAGGATTAATTATACATAAACGCTTTATTTTATAATAGAAAATTATGAAACTTCAATGAAATTTATTTCTTTATAATTCTTGTTTTATTTGATTTTTAAAATAAGAGCAATGACACAATATTATTGTCATTAATTTTGGAATTCAATCGAATTTTTTTCATAATAAGCTATTCATCTGTTTCTTTTGGTTTCAATTAACTAACAATAAAGTTAAATTTATTCTTTATAATATTTATTATTATGCTGGTTTTAATTTCATGGATTGAACAATGTATTAATTTCTATGTTATTAATTATGAAATAATTTCTATATTCACAATCAAAGTTAAGATAACCATTTCAATAACTTTTATAAAACTCTGCTTTTGTAAAAATTATTGAAATGGGTATTTTAAACATTGATTGGGAATAAATTAAATATAGTTTGTATTTAAGAAATCTTTTAAAGTTATGATAAAAAAATTCTTTAACATAAAAACTAAATGAAATTTAGAGTTAAGTTTCAAAGTTTGTTACAAATATCGCTTTGTTTTATTTATCTTTTTTGTATAATAAACACAATTCAGATGTCTGATTTTACTTAAAGTATGTACAGCTCACATAATTATGTGTTAACTAAGTAAGAAAAGTTTTTGACAAAGTTAAATTTTAAATTTCTCCTTTATGACTTTCTTTTCCTTTTAGTTTCTTTTTCTACGAGTCAAATATGTAAGTCTATTGAATTTAAAATAAGTTTACTGATAGGTATGGATGTTTTTTCATTATTTCAATTATTTGTGAGCGAATATATTCAGTTTAAAACTTCATAAGATATAACATAAAATAATATTCTTCATTAAATGATTATTCAAGAAATACATTTTAATATTAATTTTAAATTATTCAATAAAAAATTTCAAAGAAAAATTACTGAATAATTTTTTACCATAATTACAAACCAATTAAATCACAAGAAGTTCTGTAATTGACATAAAATATATATGCTAAGCATCTTAAAGTCAAACCTAAGCTTTCAATTATTTAAATGCATTTAAAACTTTAACTAAAGTACATTTAGGTTTTACATTCGTGACTCTTATCTACAAATATTCTGTTGTTGTTCAAAATTATTTAATAACTATTGTTCAAAAAGTCATCAATCAAACTTATCATAAATTCAATGTTTTCAATTCCCTTATATTGAAAGCATCGAATATAAACAATTAATTTTATTCAGTTTATTGTTTTATAATTCTTTTAAAGGTGTTTTCATTCATACACTCAAAAGATATCTTGCATTTTAGATCTCTCTGATCCTCTTGACCATTTATGTCGTCAGTGCAGCGGCAGTAAGAAGACATTCTCCAATTTACAAAGACAAAGATGATCTTAAAGCAGAATCATCTAGACGACAAGTATATGATATTATTCAAGAGCATGAAGGACGCAAATATGGGGATCATGGTGGACATGAGTATGAAGAGGGAGAAATCCCTGGCTCATTAAAGAGCCGAAAATCTCATCGTATCGGATATCTTCCGATTGCGGAAGAAGGCAAAAGTCCATTATATTTTGCAGTAGCTCCGAAAGATAAATATAAGCCTAAGGATAATGTATACAGAGAAAATGTTGCTGCATATGCTGCAAAAGAAATCCATCCAGTCTCCTTGGGCAATGCACTCCATCAAGTGGTCGCCAGCCCTTTGAGTCACTCGCACTATGCAGTGGTTGATCCGAAAACTCATGATCAATATATCGTTTATGACGATCCAAGATCACATCATAAATCAGTTCCTTTAGTTCTTGAACCGAAACCTCATCACAAATCCATTTCTTATGCTGTGCAACCAAAACACACTTACATTTTGGAAGAAGAGCCTCATTATGTTGTCCCTCATCAAGCAGTTGTCGCAAAACCACCCGTTGTTTCTCATGCAGTTCACTATCCAGCACCAGTAAAAGACTACAGTAACCACTACGATAGTCATCATAATTTGGAAGACAAAAAACATCACTCTTCAGGCCATGGATACCACAGTGACAACAATTTGCACAAAGAATCTGGTCAAAAAGCAAGTGGCAAGCATGAAATTGCTGGACATAAAGGTCACTCAAGCTCCTTAGGTCACCATGATGAACATGATCAACATCATAATAAGTAAGCAACAATTAATTACTTTTTATAAATATTCTTCACTAAATCATCCTTTTATTATAATCACTTTAAACTTATGATAGTTTTATTAAATTCATTTTTGATATTCTTCATAAAAATCGTAAAAGTAAATAAATATTCAATTATTGCATAAAAAATAACATTCAATTAATATATTTACAAAAAATATCGTGTTTTCAAAAATTGTAATGTTTATTTTAATTTATTAAAAGCTATTTATATTTTTAATAAAATTGTGCAATTGATGAATTTAATGGTGCACGTTTAATAAAAAATATTCGTAAAAATTTGACATTAGAAGAATATATTCGTTAGAGAAAAAATATCCTACTTAAATTATTTATTAAGCTTTTGAAATATTTTTGTCATATTTTTATTGTTAAAACAAACATCAAAATTTGCCTTTTAAAAATAAATGCTACTGTTAGAAAAATTTATTCGTAGATCCAAAACAAAGATTTAGAAGATTTCTAATTCACTTGTGTCTGAGTTATTATTTAATAATTTATATGTATTAATCTAATAAATGGGTTTAAAGTAATATAAAAGAACATAGACCACATTTTAACTCTAGTTTTTAATATTTGATGATTTTTGTAGGTTATAAATATTTTTTAGTCAAAATGGAAAAACCAAGAATCTTAGAATTGTTCAATATATATCCACTTCTATTATAATCCCAACCATGATTGATAACAACAATTTATCAAAATATTTTTTTTAATAATTTTCTTACTATTTTTTTATATTTATTTTTTAGGTTACAATTATTTGAAAAGAGTTCTTTTGTTGTTGGTTTGTTTTATTTTCTCAAAAATCAGTTTTGAAATATTTCTATTGTTCACTTTCTTGATAAAATATATCATTTAAGAAAATTAATTGATGGCATTTATTTGTCTGGATAATTTGATGTGGCTTAATAATTCCATTGTTTTTCGAATCTGCTTGAAATTGAATTGACTTTCAAAACTTCATTTTACTTACAAGAATGAAGTTGTTAATTAAGTAAGGCAAAATTTATTCACTTTTCAATAACATAATTAAATACACATTTTTTTTCTTATAATTTTAAGCAAAATTAAGAATTGATCTAATTTTATATTAAATAATTAATATAAGTATTGCAATTTTAATGTGTATTTACATTATTTGTTTAACACTGCTATTTGTGACAGGCAAACTATTATATTAAACTTAGTGATAATACTCTAACATTATCGATGTATCTAAATTAGCAATTATGCTCTTTTAAGTTAAAATTTAATAAATGTAATCAAATATTACTAATTAAAAATTGTAACTTAAATGTTGATAATATTTGTGTACATTGATCAGGTATTTATTTAATGATTGCAATAAAATACCTTCATTATTTCTTTTTTAATTTGCATTCAGTTCCAAAAATTACACTTTTTTCAAAATTTTATTTTTTCTTACAATGAAAAACAAAATTTTGTATCCTCATTTCATTCTCAGTGTTATATATAATTCATTTATTCTAAAGAAATTTAAGAATAAATTAATATTTATATTCCCAAAGAAATATTTACTTCCGAAAATAAGTTTTTACATTATAGTTTTTTCTCATGCTTAAATTCTTCATTTAATAAATATTTGAGAGAAACTTTTTCTTGGCAAATCGTTTTCTTTAAAAGTTTTATAAATTTTATGCAATCTAAATTTTTCTTATTTTTTCAATTAATTTACAAATGTTTTCAAATTTAAGTGTTTATTGTCAACACTTTACTATCAATTTACATCAATGCCACAGTCCAAAATTCCATCTGCAGTTTCAATTATTCTATTTCAATGTTATGATTATTAATAAATTTAATAAGCATAAATGCTTGTGGCAAAATCTTAAAAGTTAAGTTCAAATGGAATTAAATTTTGATATTTCTTCTTTTTCCGCCGAATAATATTTTATGGAATTATCTAATAAAGTATGAATTATTTCATAACAATTTTTTTCTGTCTATTAACAAATCCAAATGAAAAATTTAAAAGTTAAATAATAAATAAATCACTGAAATAAAAGACATGCATTAACAATGCTTTATAATTTTACATAGATTTATTATAAGAACAGTCTTTTATAAAGTCTTCATGAAATGTAATTATTAAATACTCTAAAACTGTTAAAATACGTATTTAATATCCTAGTTATAACATGATTTGCTTTTACTGATTTAAAAAAAGGAAGCCGAGTGTTTTTTAAAACTGAATTGAAATTATTTGATTATTACAAATATGTACCACAAAAACGTTTATTATGTTATTAAAACTTTTGAATACACTTATTAATCGTGTAATAATTGTATTGTTGCATATAATTTAATCCTGTTAATATTTATTTTCTTAGTTAAAAAAAAATTAAGAACTGTTAATATCTTTTTAATTATAGAACTAAGAAAACTTTTAAAATCTCAACAATTTAGGACAAATATTATCTTTTTCTGAGTGTGGTTACTAGAATATTTAACTATAATTACATAAAAATTTTGACGCTTGGTTAAATGTTTTTCAAATTCATTTCAGAGTCCATTACGAACGTGACCGAGGATATCATTACGAAAAAGCCTATGCTTACGACAGAGTGAAAGCTAGCCATGACATCGGATCCAACAAAGCCGCCCACTCAGCTTACAAAAATCACCATGGACACGAGGGTTACAAAGATGCAGGTGATCATGGCGCCCAGTCCTACAGTTACTTCAAGAAACATGACCAGAGTGGGGATCACGGCTACCACGACAGCAAGAACTCCTTGTACAAAACAGGCCATCATGGCAGTGGTCAAGGATATTACAATTATCAGCCTAAATATATCCCACACCACCACGCATATGGGAAGTAATAAAAAATTGAGAAAAAAAGGAAAAAAATGTATTATGGCACAATAACGGAAAGAACAATAGATAGAATAAATATGTGATTTGAGTAAAAGGGATTATGCAAGTTTTTCGCTTGTAGTGGCGGGAAACTGTAAGGAATTGTTTTGCAGCTCTTGAATTTTTTCCCTATTTTTGTTTTCGTGAACTCATTTTCGAGATCATCATGAGGATGATAAGGAAATATGTAAATATGATGGGTTTTTTTAAAGTTTCTGTATTGAATCAATTTGCAGGTTTTGGTAGATTCGTTTATGGGTATAAATAATCCATCACTAATTTGAATAACGGGAATCTTCTTTGCTATTGTAAAAAGTTTTCTCCAGATTATTATTATGATAATCATTGTTGTAGTAATATTTTGTAATTTGTCATTATTGTATATAAACAAATTTAAATAAAAATTTGAAACTGACATTTAAAACCATTTCATTTAAATTTATATATTATTATAAAAATAAAAACATGATAAAGGTAAAAAAACGACTTTTTCATACTTTAAAATGCTCCTTAACTCATTTTAAGATAAAATGCATAGATGGTTGAAACTATCTAATTTAAAATGCTATTTTGAAAATATGAAATTAATATATCGATTTACTACAGATATAAAATAATTTGATATAATATTTATTGCACATAAAATTTTGTTGCCATGATAGATGATTTAATTCACATAATTTCATGCATTTAATATACTTATTTTCAAAATTGTTCAATTACTTACTGTCTTTAAATAGTTTCTCAAAAGATTAAAAGAAAAAATTCTTAAATTTATCAACTGCCTAATAAGTATCTAAGTTATTTCCACTCTTTAAACCAAAATATTTTTAGCGGAATATTAAAAAAAAACTGAAGAATTACAATATTTTGTTCACACTTCTTACAGTATTTATTATTGAAATTTATTTTTACTTCATATACATATGCAAGGGAAATTTATGGATGTTAGTGTGTGAGTTGGTGTGCATGTGTGTGTGCGTAAATTTACAAATTTAAAAGACTGAATAATAAAAGATTCAAAGAAATGAAGTCATTGATAGTTAAAAAAATTTATATATTATTATACAATAGTTACAAATAAATTATTTCTTAAAAACAAAGTCATTTACACAAACAGAAATTGTATTCACAATTACAAATTGTAATAAAAACATTAATATTTCCATGAAAACAAAAATATATTAAAATAAACAACTTCGAGTTTAATATTAATTATTAATTTTTTTTGCTTCCTTTTTTTGTTACAAATATCCCTTTCCCCGTTAAAGTTACATTAAATATACATTTATAAGGAAACAGTGTTAGAAAATACATTGTTAAATGATAGTATTTTTTGTGTTTTTAGTATTTTGTTAGAATATATTAAATATTTTGAAAATATATATTTATTTAAATATTAAATTAAATTGTAAAAGAGAGCAACTTCTTAATATTTTATTAGTATTTAAACAAGATATTTTAAAATGTTAATTGATGAAAAAAATAATAGTTGATAATCTAAATTATTTCTTAATATAGGTGGTTATAAATGCATTTTTCAATCTTTTGTACTGTTAGCCCATATTATAAGTTTTTTTATTTCCTTTAAATTGACGATTAACACTATTATGTTAATCAAATGATGCATATTAAAACGTAACTTTTTTCATGTTAAATTACTGTTTTTTTTACTCTATAAAAATGTAGTTTACCTTTTCAGATAATCAAATTGAGATCTTTATTGTGAAACTTAATTTCAAGAGGATAATGAATAAATTACATAAGAATAATAGTTTAAAAGTTAAAGAAAAATAAATTATTAAAAAGAAGTTTTTTAAAGTAAATATCATTATTTTTATGAAACTTAAAAAAATTATCTAGAAGTATAAGAATGTTATTGAAATTCACATGAAAATATGCACGCAACAAAAATATATCTATATGAGACTCATAACTTAATTTTGAAGCATAAATATTTGAAAAATTTTAATCCATTGTGTCAGTACAAGTTCTTAAAATTATTTCAACGAAATTTAGTTGTAAATAAAAATGTTACACCTAAATTTATAAAAATATTTCATTTAAAATTTTTGAAATATTTAGAAACTAATAGAATATTATGCAATGTTTTCCAGTGGTAATAAAACTTTTTGAGTATTATTTAAGTGTTACTCTTGAGTTAAAGTAAAAAGAAGGATTTTAAAATACTTATTTTTCAGTAATTATTTCATATTTTAATATGAAATATATTAAATTATGAAATGTTAAATTAATAAACTATCTACCTCAGTTAATGATAATAATTTTAGTTTAAAAATTGCTTTGTTGAATAGGAACAACAAATGGTATTTTTACATAAAAATGTGTCTATATTCAGTATAAGCTCTTATACATGTATATATATATCCATAATTGTCTTTGAAATTTAACTTCACTTCCATGGTCCCCAAGCCATTCCTCGCAATTTAGGATCAGCTGCTGGATCTGGTGGAACACCAGCAGGTGGAATTTCCACAGCTTGATATTTTTTTATAGCCAACTCAAGTTTTTCTGTCATCTGAAAAGAATAATTGAATCATTTAGCTTTAATAATTTTGAAATAAAAATTTTAAATAATATCTAATATTTTAAAGTTTAAATTCTAAATAAACTCTTTGTTTTAAATGGTGTTATGCAGCTTACACTTAAAAGTAAGGTATATGTATATATATTTAGAAGTTAATGAACTTCTGTATTCTTGATCCAAGTTGAGCTGAATTATTTTATTAAATATCCATTTATATATTAAAAGTCCTAATTCAATATTAGAGATTGAAATGATGAAAAGGGAAAACTACTTAACTTTTGAAATCACAAAACTTTAAACAAGAAAAATATTGATAAAATTGTAAAACACATTCTATCAAATGAAATTTAAAATGATTATGTTGAAATTGATTTGTATGATATAAATTAATAATAAAGGTTATGATAGACAAAATTGTGGTAAAATTATGTCCATACACATTTCAAACAGAAATTAATATGTAGATTAATAGAGTATTAAATTTATAGATTTACGAACAAATTAGAATTATTTAAAAAAGATTTCACTTTTTTTTATCCTTTTTTGATAATTAAATATTTTAGATCAAGTAGAAAAATAAATTAAACTCATGATAAAGTTTCTGTATGTTTATGAAACTTATCAAAACTTACGTTTAATAAAATAAAATTTTATTGAACATATTTACATTTGACTGCTTGTACGTTATAACTTCCTCATTTGAATGTTTAGTATATATTTATGACATTGTATTAAAAAAATAACTTTTTCACGAAGTGAATATTATAATTTCTATTACTTAAATGATGTGAAATTCAGTAGAAGTATTTATCGAAGAAAAATGACGGATCCATAAATTTAATATTAAAATACATGACATTTACTCAACATTGTAAAATTCTGAAAATGTAGAGATGTGACTAGAAAATGTAATATATAGTTACTGGCATTCACGCCAAATTAATGAGCTCAAAAGTGTAAAAAGATTAAAATGAGTAGTTTTCATAATATTATAGATTACTGTAAACATAAAGAAATGAGTATAAAGATAAAAAATATAGTTATTTAATTAAGAAAATACAAATACTGTTTGATTATCAAATATTATTTTAAATTTTTTGAAAATTGAAAAACTGTAACATTGTTGAAAACATTATTCTTTGAGTAATACGCTAGACTATGTAAGAAAAACACCCACATTTACGACATTTAAAAACTTAAATGCCTTGGGAACCTGTGAAGATTACGTAAATAATGTTCATTTTAACTCCATTGCTAACATCATTTTAATGACTAATGCACTAGATACAATTATAGAACCTAATGTACAATAATAATATATGGGTAGTTGAAAACCACTTGGATTTTATTCGAGGAAATTAATTTCATATGAAATTAAGTATTACAAGTGCGATTGTAAACTTTTAGCATTTTTTGCAGGATTAAAACATTTTCGGTGATTGTGAAAAGTACCAATTTTATGGTATTTATTGGTTTTATCTAATTTTTTAACACAAAATTTTTAAGAATTTTGATACATTGCAAATAATTCAGCTGAATTTCATTCACTGTTCTCAACTAATATTTAACATGGTATATTGGGGTTTGAAATCTTGATGGTAGATACCTTTTCAAACACTCTAGGTATTATTTTATTACATCCCCCGTTGGCTAAAATTGATCATAATCAACAGAATGGTACTAAACCTAAGCAATTGTAAAAAAAAAAAAAAGAAAACGTGTTTGAAGTTACCAAAATTTTGAATGTATTATATGACTTTATATACTTGAAACTCCACTTTAAATTTTTTATTTAATAAGAATTTAATGAAAATTTTTCAATGTGCAAAAGTTAGCGCATCTCAGTATCAAAGCCATTACTAAGTTAGTCTGACTAAGTAAGAGATTAACACAGCCAAATATAAAAAGAAACGTGTAATTGAATATGCTGAAATTTGCAAAGCTTCTCGAGAAAAGATAACTAGCATCACCACTCATCACTAGACCATCCGAACATTTCATATACGTAAATATTGATGTCGTGGGTTCTTTGCCTTAAAGGATTTATTATTACTAAATCTGCGTAGATAAATTTCCTAGATTTCCAGAAGGCGTACTAATAGTAGACATTTACACTGAGATAATCGGTAAGGCATTATATAGTTATTGATATATTAATTCAAAGTACGGCAATGAATGACTAAAAATTGTGGCAGTTAATTTACAAAAATTATTTCATATATTTGCAAAGCTTTTTGGAATATATTTGTCAAGAAAAAAGGCTTCTCTTCCTTAAGCAAATGGAGTCATTGAAAGATGAGATCAAAAATTAAATATATCAATAATGTGTTACACTTCATCAGATAGGACATTTGCCACATCATCAATCTTATTGTGACTTATAATTAGAGACCAGTTCCTACTTCAGTCATTCTTCAAATTCCACTTATATCTTTAAGAATTTAGAACAACACTCTCATATCTTTCTTCGTGTACTTATCTTTATCAGACACAAAGCTTTATACAGCGCTTGGTAAAACGGAAGAGAACTTTTTGTTATTAGTAAATAACAAAAAGATAATGATAGCCATTGATAAATTAAGACCTTTTTATATTCTTTATGGTGATTTATTTACAAAATCTGGTAAATAGTTGACAAAGTCAAAACTAGAAAGTAATGAAGCTAATTCTAACATCAATATTTGTCCCACAATCTCAGTTACCGCTTCTGCCATTTCAACTGACTTTCCTTAAACATGTTCACGAACAAATCAACATGTCTATTTTCCTTTGAAACTTAATCAATATATTGCATCTTGATCTTTACATTCATGTTCAAAAATTTTTTTTCTAAACTTGAATTATACTTTGTTATTAATCATAATCAATATTACATATTGTTAATCAGTCGTTAACTTTCATAGATAAAATAATTTAATTTTGTAAATAATTAAAAATAATAAGGTATAATTTTATCGTGATTACTGGATTTTTTGTGCATCTATTTTATAGTTATTTTTAATTTCCTTTTGTTCTTTTGTTAACTTTTAATTTCTAAAATGATTCAACAGAAGTGTCGTTATATTTTTAATTTGTTTTACAAATCAACTAATAAAATCTAAGGGTAAATATTTAAAGTCAATCTTGTCTTCCTAGAACATTGACAGACTGATATTTCACACAGATGTACATTAAAGTTATTCCAAAATGCTTACCCCTCATTTTAAAAAATGTATATTAACTTTATAAAATTATAATAGCAAATCATTGAAATTACGGACCTTTTCGGTTTTTCGAATTTTTGCATACCAAATAATCTTATTCCAACAAGAAATAATTGATAGAATTTTAAATTCTTTCACCTTAGCTTTTCTTGAATAAGTTTTGTTAATGATTTTAAGGAGATTTTAAGAAAATATATTAGACAAAAATTTATTTTCAAGCAAAATGCTTTTATTATTTTTTTATTATATGACTGATTTTAATTTCTGAGGTTTAAGTAATATTAACTTACTATGTTTCAGTCTTTTTACACTATCAGTGTTTTGTTCATTCAACATGCAAATATTAATTTTTTCAAAAAACATTCTTCCCATCTATGTTATATTTACAACTAAAAAGTTTTCTCTCAATTATAAAATTGATTGTTATATCTTTGGTGTTATACACTGTACTTAATAAAAAAAATTCAGATATTTGAACCATTATCATCTACATACAAGTTATAATGAACAGTTTGTGTTCAAATTGTAAAAAAAAAACACACATTTTTTTCATGAAACTAAATTATTTTTAAGCAATTTATCCAAGGTATAAGTCCATTAAATAAGACCCTGATAACTCGTTTTATTCAAAGAAAATAAATTCAATGAACCCCTTTTGTTAAATTCGTTTTCTTCATATGGTTTTGTGCCACTCAGTGAAACTTTCTTTACCTCTGGGTATTGTTCGGCCAGATTATAGAATTCACATGGGTCTTTTTCGATGTCGTATAAGCAAGGTTCTTTGTTTGGATCGCATCTTTTATCTGCTGAGGGAGGCACTCCTTCGCACCTAGCTCTGGGAAAGGTCAGACATCCGGGAGAGTTGCAGTTAATCGCCAAGCGAGGATCCTTGGCATATTTTCTCCACAGTACACGAGCTGCTTTGGAACGTTTTAGAAACTTCAGATATGTCTGCAATTGTGTTGGAATCACAGTGAATAATAACATATGCATGGTATTACACAAATAACTGAATTTATTTATGAATAAATAAAGTTATTTGCATAACTAAATAATCAGTAGTAATAAATTATTGCTATTGTGTGGAAAAGAAATTCAAATCTGTTAAAATTTATTTTTAGCTCAAGAATTAACACTAAAATTTTTACATTTTATTATAAAAATAAATATGCCATTAAATTACATGATTCTTTTCAAAAATATCTGAAAATATTATTTCTATAAACAATTTCAGTAATGTTAATTATTAAATTCTTATTACATTAAAACCCAGTTGGTATGCAATATTGTTAAATATATCAATCTTTTTATTTGCAATAAATATTCGCTAACATGTAATCAGATAAAAAAAATAAAACAGATTAAAAGAGTTCAAAGTTTTTCAAATCTTCATTTATAATTTTGTTTCATAGTTTTTTTAATTTAATTTCAAGCAACAAAATTTCTAAATTGGTATAGAACAAAACAGACTGGCTTAGTTAAAATTCAATTATCTAATTTTTGCGCAATATTATGTTTTTTAATAATAATAATATTCAATATAAAAATATATATTTTCAGAATTATATATAGATAACATACTAAACATGTAATAATTTATAGAATTTCACTTAGATACGTTTTCATTAAAAAAAGTAAAATGTAATAATCAATAAATATCAAATATTCAAACATAAGTTTTTTTACAGATTTATAATTAAGCCATTTTAACTTGGTAAATAATTAAATAGTGTATTAATATCTGTTACACAAAAACTTTCATTAAATAAAACTTTTGTGTAAAACTTTTCATACAAAGTTAATATAATATTAAATAGGGATGTTATGAATCAGAAAATAAACTGATCAGTGATTGATCGGGGGAAAAATGGATATGCTGAGAGAAGTAATTATTTCATGATGATTTTTTAATATACATTATTTTTTATATTCTTGATATATAGAAATATTTATTTAAGATTTTAGCTTAATCTCTATATACCTCATATAGATCTAGATGACATTAATCTATTTCTTAAATTCATACTTTAATTTCCTGAAAACAGCTTTAGTGATGTTGAAAATATAAAACTTTTGTAATTATAGGTATTCTGACAGTGTTTTAATTAAATTACAAGAAATTATTTATAAGGCTCAGAAAGATAAATAAACTTAATAAAAAGAAATGACAAATATCTTTAAATATAATTTCTTTAGACATACAGTAATAGCACAAAGCCTTTTTAATATTACATAAATATTATTTAATGTTCAAAAACCTTGATCTGAAACAAATTATGAATTTTTTTGAAAAGAGAACATTCATCAAATGATATATTTGTTGTGTTATGAGATTGCATAATATTGCAAAACGTTAAATTAACAAAATCGAAATCAAACTAAGGATACTTATTTCATGACTAATTTTAAAGTATATTCATCATATTTAACACAAATAATAAAGCTAATTACACACCCTTTTATACAGCTTGAGAACTGCAACTGGTGATCGTGGTGGCAAGCCTTTTATAAGTTTACCATTTTTGTCATACCATCCATCAAATGTTCCATTGTAATAGCTTCCCTTGACCAATTTGTAGTTTTTCCATCTAATACCTTCTACATTTGCCTCTTTGTCCATGTTGAGTAATACTTCTTGTCTTGGTGAAGGAGTGTTGTGAACAAAAGAAGGCCACTGATCCACTCCATCAATGTTTTTTAAGATTTTTGGAGTTTCAGGTCCGCCTAAAAAAAAAAAATAGTTGACATTTAGTTTCATATTTCTTGTTTAGCTTAGAAATTGCATTAAAATACCCAAAAATCTCACATTTACATCACAAAAAGATAAGCATTTTAGCAACAATGAATTTAAAGATTCAAATTTGATTTTTTTTATATAAGAAAATTGAGTTTATTTACAAGGTCCATTCTTAACTAAGAAGCCTGGATCAGAATTGAAGTTCACATGAATCACTATGATTAATATGAAATAAAAATAGAATACCCACATCAAGAAAATTCAAAACAACCAATTAAACGCGAAAGGATACAATTTTAATTGTTTTTATTAAAGCAGAAGTACTTATGTAAAAAATCAAATTCTTCACTGATTTTATATAGTGATCATGCTCCATTTTTATTATAAAAAAAGTACTTCGAATGCTTTTGGAAAAACAGACAAAACTTTTTTAAAATTTCAGAAAAATACAATTAATAATAGGCTGTAACAAAAAACTATTTATTCAAAAACTATCAATGGCAGTTATTACTTTTGTCGTTAGTAAAATTAATCGTTCTCATCAATATATGATTAATATTTATATGAACATTACGATAGGCATATATATTAAGTTGATTTCTTTTGTGTGACTGTAATGAACCTATTTTTCTGAAAATAGTTTTACTTACAAAAATAATTTATTCGAGCAAAACTTATAGTTGTGTCTAAAAATATTATTTTTTTCAACACAAATATAAATTTTTCCCGTATTTTTTATCTAAAAGATTATTGAACTAAAATGCTGATATATTAAAAATTTGGTCATTTTTACTGAAATCAGTATCAAATAACAAGGTAACACGCATTACATGCAAGCACAATATTATACATTACTTGTAAATGAAGTTCAAACAATAAAATATTTATAATAATGATTATATTATCGTTATAAATATTATTCTCCAATAGATAAACTGAACACTCAATTGAATCAAAGAATGCTCAGGTATTGTGCATTCTTATTAGAAAGTTTAGACGTTCAAAAGTTGAAGTTTTATTCTCTTCCTTTTTATTTGTGTATTTCCAATAATTATTAAAAATATCTGCAAATGTTTCTACTTAAAATTTTAATAGCCTTTATTTTATTGGTGTATATACAATAACACTCTTTATTAGAATAGTTATTATTTATTAGAAAAAAATAAACCAATGTCTCATATACATAATATATTAGTTTGGGGAAAAAGTAATCCATAATTTTTTCGGTAGACGTCTGTAGTGATCGATATCTCGTGAGGTATTAATCAAACAATTTCAGATTTATGCTCGTAGGAAAGGTGACATTTGACACTAAAATATACTCTTGTGGTTTTTTGTTTGATTAATTCAGTTACGAGTACAAGGTTTTAAAAATGGAAGACAACAAACAGAAAATTCGATACATTTTCGTTTTTCTCTTGTAACGGTGAAAAAGATAGCCGGGTGGCTAAAATTGTGAAAGGTGTTTATCGTCCTATATAAGACAGTAACAACCAGTTACGTACAATTTTTGTTTCGTCGATTCCATTCGGGTATATTTTATGTTAGATATGCACCTCGCATGTGGATACAGCATCGTCGAAAATGTCTATAAAATATCAAAAATAATCGAATAATCGCATGTCAGCAGTCGTAACGCGCGAGACCTAAAAATCTACATGAAAGCTGTTTTAAACCTTTTTACAAAGTGAATCCAAAAGAAGTTACATAAAGTTCACGTAAAAATAATGGATTTCTTTTTTCCCAAACTAATATATCTTACACATATATATATTATCGAATATTCAACTTTAAATTATTTCTTTTATTTTAATTTATTTTAACATTTATTTATCTTATATTGGATTCATTTAATGTACTCTCATAGAAAAACTATTAAATTTCTATTATCCATGGTGATTGTATCAGAATGTGTTAATAATCTAAATTTGTATATTTCCACAAAGTTCTCCAAACCACAATTTCTTCCTCAATTATTTAGCTATTATGTGTTAAAATAATTTTGACTTAAACTAACTTTAAGTCTTTTAATTAAAATAAATATAATCCTGTAACTTTATAAATTTAGAAAAAAATGTATAATATTTTTGAAAAAATTCATTCATTTATCAGTTCAGCTTATAAATGCACACACACAACTCCAATAAACAATGTTTCACTTCAAGTAAATGCATTTTATTACCTTTTATTACTTTTATATAAAATATTTAAAAGATTAAAAATATTGAAATGATATAAGAATCTTATATTCTCATATAGACATTAGAATTCTCATTTAGATCATGCTCAAATACTCATATTTTCTCAGAAGAAGAAAAATCTATAAGAGATAACAAATAACATATTTTTCATTTTTATATTACTATATTTAAATGAAAAACTGAAATAAACTGTCTGTTACAACCTTTTATAATAGTATTAAAGAATTTCTACCTCTATTGTAATTTTATATTTGATAAAATGCAAAATTATTGCAGAAAAAATATAACAACGTCGGAGAATAACGAAATAATTAATAAATGAGAGTTGAAGTTCTATTGTGTGAATTACATGTAAGCTATTTATGTCTAACTAATGAACTAACTAAAAATTTAATTTTCAAAGAAATTTGTATCGATTAAACAATTAATTAAAACTGGCAATAATTACCTTGTAATTCAGTATTTATTAAGTAAATTGTATCGAAACTTATTCTTTGCTTCCAAAGGAATACCTTTATATTTTCTTAATTTTTATTTAATAATCTATTTAACATGGTATCTCTGATTTTCTCTCTTTCACAATAATATTCAACTCTTTATACAAATAGTATTTATAGAACTTATATATATATATACCTGCAGCAGAAAGTAAAGTGGGTAACCAGTCACTAATGTGCATCAAATCATTGTATATCCTACTGCGGTGACGTAAGAAAGGGCTCCAAAGGAAGGCGACCCCTCTAACTCCTCCCTCCCAGAGGTTGTACTTGCTGCCTCTGAGAGGATAGTTTGATCCAAGGCACCCATCAGTTCCGTCCACAGCTCCTCCGTTGTCAGTGGTGAAAATGAACAACGTGTTATCAAGCATACCAGATTTCTCCAAAGCATCGAAAATTTCACCAACAGAATGATCTAATGCTGATACCATCCCTTTAAAGAATCATCAAAATGAAAGAAATTATGATGAAAAAAATCTCTGTTTTTTCATAAATAACTCTTTGTACAATTTTTTAAAATTAATAAAATGAAAACAAAATTAAAAGTTTATGTTTTTAAATATAAGTTTATGTTTTTAGAAATATTTATTAAAATTATTTTTTGAGCAAAATATATCTTCACGCTTTTTTTTTTTTTTTTTAATTTTATTTTTATTTTTAAACCAGAACATGTGTTGCAAATTTATTTTTTTGAATTTAAAAAACAGATTTGTGGAAATTGTATTCATTAAGGGAAATGATGAATAAAGAATAATTATCATTTTTTCTGTAAATGCATATTCGCAGTTTTCATTGCACAAAAATATACATAAAACGACATTAGTTTTTTATGTAATGTTCGGAAGAATCAAATGTGTATAGTAATTTAAAATTCAAATTTCAAAATAAAAATTTTCTAATGCTATTAAAAGTGCAATAATTTTTTTAATAAATAGCTTATACAAAAATAAATATTTATTAAACATTATAAATTCTTAATTAAACCAAAGTTTTCGGCTACTTATTTTAAAAACTATTTAACAATAGTTACAATTTTAAAATACATTTATTTATTTAGAAGACAGAATAATAAATGAAATCTATGTAACAGTTAATTTATTTTAAATTCAAAGGATTCTATTACATTAACATTTTAGATAAAAATTTTACTAAATAACATTAAATAATTTATATTTTAACACAAACTTATTTTCATTTTTATAAAATAACCTAGACATATTTGATCATAAAAATGTGTGAAAGGTTCCTTGTTTAATGTAGTTTTATTAATTCCAGTAAATAAAAAGACCAACTCTTTATGTTACTTTAGAATGAATATTATGGTAAGAATAACTATAAGATGGACAAAAATGAACTTAATCAGGATACAAGTTAAAAAGAAACTTATTAGAATTATTTTGCAATATTTTGAGTAACTTCAGAAAATATTAATCATTATAAAATCAGGAATATTTTTATGTTTGGAATACTTATAAAAAAACATTGATTCAAAGTTTTAAATTTTTTATTTTTTCTAAAGAATAAGAAATTTAGAGTTAAGTTAATTTCTTTAAATTTAAATTTTTTTTGTGTGAAAAAAGTTCTAGAAGTAAAATAAAAAATTTTACCAGCGAATTTTCTTCGATTTTCATCTTCAATCCCAACTATTGGCTTAACGTATTTGTCTGGAACTTGAATGGCATTATCAAAATTTCCACTGTGTGGAGCTTGTTGTCCAAAATAAAGAAATAAAGGCTACAGTGAAGAAAGAAAAAGTTCATCTATGAAAATTATTATTTAGTATTATCTATGTATATATATATATATAAAACAGACTTAAAAAAGAAGATACACTGTTATATGTCAGTCTATGTTACACTATTTTATTATAAAATTAATTGAATTTTGTTACTATAACGTGTAGTACTATAATTTCATAATAACCCTATTGAAGCAATAAAAAGGTTAATAAGATACTCATGTTAGTCATGTACCCTGCTGTATAAGAAGAAAGTATGGGTTGAAATTTTTACTTTCATAATCTCTGATTAATATAATGATTTGCAATATATTCTGCTAATTTTACACGTAGAAATACAATATACAGTATGATTAGTTGCAATCGCTATTTTTCTAAGAATAGTTCTTGAAATTTCAATTTATCTTCTGTATATCTTAAGTTAAGAATATTCTAATTCTTTCTGTATGCCTTTAGAATTACTCATCAGTTCTCACAAACTAAATTATTACCATATAGTATTTCAGCATACTCTGTGTTTTTCCTGGAACTACGAAAGTTTTGTTAAAGGTTGTGAAAATGGTAATAATTCCCTTAATAATAATTTTATTCAAAAATTAGCTATTTATCAGAATAATAAAATAAAATTTTTAAAAATATGTAAAAATTTATTTTATTTCTTTAATATTTAGATTTTTTTAATGTTTATCTATTATTTATCTAGATTTGCTATTCATATTTTCTCATTCAATTGCCAATTAATTTCAAAATATCACCTTCTCCGTTATATTATCTATCCAATCATGTATTATAATAATTAATAACTTGACTACTTTCTACATATTATGATACTATACTTAAAACAATATAAAAGCGATTATTATGACATAAAGCAGTGTCTTGTTAAATAAGATTTTAAAATTAAAATTGTTAAAATTTTTAAATGCCTCACTTATTTTTTACTGAACTTCTTTAATTAATTTTTAATAAAGATATAAAGAGCATTAAAAATATATTGCTTAAACATTCTTTAAAGAATATTTCAAAAGTTTTCTTAAATGCAAGATAATGAAGAAGTTTCTATTTATATAAAAATGTTTAAATTATTTTATAATACTATCTTTCCATAAAATTTTTTGTAATACACGTTCACATAATTATTAAAGGTATCGGAAAATTCAGCATGTTTTGATGGTTTGAAGAAGGAGAATCTTATTTTTTCAAAATACTAAATAATATAGAGGTGTTCCAAATGTATTGTTTTAAAACTATGTTTTCACTTGGAGGAGTATTCATTTTTTAAGATGAAGAATCAAGTTCAATCTTCAGTGTTTCAATTTGAATGTAAAATCGTGATTATAAGGTAGATTATTTAGATAGCTATTATAAAGAATATGCGCAACTATAATGTACAAAATACTTTATGTATAACTGTAGTCCATAATTTTGAACAAAGTAGATATCATAAAGTCAATTGTAAGAGAATCTATAATGTTATCAATCAAATTTTATTGGCTGACATGTACATAATTATTCGTTGAAGGGTTTAAAATTGTACAAGAATGAAGGCATTTGTAAATATATTGAGCGCAATATTTTCAGAAAATTTATTACTTTATCTACCACATTAATGTGTTAAATTACATTTACATGATGTTAAAATATTTTAATGCATCAACAATAAATCATAATTTTATCGAAAAATTTAAAGTTTCATTTTTACTTATATATAAATTTTATTTATACATAAGATAAGATAACTTATTCAATATACCTTTCAATTTGTAAAGGATGCCTGATTTTCCAGATAATGATTATATTTTAAAATTAAATACCTTGATGAAATTTATCATACAGAAAGCTAACATTTTGCATAATATTTAGTTAAATTAATATAAAATTGACCAATATATATTTATAGAGACTAAGAGACTGTAAAATTTTCAAATTCTAGAAAATGTTTTTAATATTAATGAATATTTAGTTTCACTATTAAGTGACAGTATGCATGTACATATATATATAAATAGGTACTGATATAGATACAATTGAAATAAAGCTGATTATTAAACATTTGCTTAAAGTACTATTCTTTTAATTTATTTTTGATCAGGTATTGTCATTTTTTAAACTCCTGTTTTAAAATTATCTTTTAATTAACCATTCCTTCTACAGGGCAAAAGAGGATCTGTGAAGTTTTTCTTCAATGCTAATACCATTATGAGAAGCAAACGTTCATTAAGAGATTATTAATAAAATTTTCTTTATTTTCCTAACCTTTTCGGGGTTGTGCTTCAGTATGACTTCTTTTGCTTTTTTAGTAAATAATTCTGTCCCGTACATGCCTTCGAAGCCCCATTCATTCTTTTCTCCATTATGAAGATCCAAACCGGTGATATTGCCCTGGAAAATTTAAAAAGTATATAAATATTAGGAATATGCAATCTATTTTTATATCAATATATTTTATTACAAACTAATTAATTATAAAAAACGTTTCTCTACCATTTCTGACATTTTTATGTATTTACATTATAAGTATTGTTAATATGTAATGATTGTTAAAATTAAAGTGAGATTATACCATTAAATATGGGCAGTTTGTTTTGTCATAACTAATTACAATATTTAAATATATTGAGAAATTTATTGTAATATCAAATATTAAACAACATATATTGCAAAATCTCTTGAAGTTTACCGCTTAAAAACTTTTAAACTGTTAAGACTTTGATAGAAATTTTAGAAATATTTATAAGAACGTTCATACACAGAAATTTTTTGTGGATAAGCAATGGTTTCATATTATTAATTTAAGATTAAAATATTACAAAAGAATTTTTAATTAATTTATTCATTTTTAATTATAGGCATGTTTAGTTATTATTAATGTAACATAACTCAAATTTCAACATAAATTTTTATAATAATTATTAAGTATTTATAGGATAAAATAAACATGGAATAACTCACAGATTTTGCAAAATGTGTGTAGTAATCTTCCACTCCAGTATAATAACCAAAAAACGAATCAAAACCTCTTTTTAGGGGCAAATATTCCTCTTTGAAGAAACCTAAATGCCACTGAAAAAATTATTTAAATTGTGACTTTGATAAAATAAAAATAAATGTTTAAAACATCTGCATTGAGAAATAAAATAATTGTATTAGTTAATCCAATGTGGATTCCTACCTTGCCAACAGCATGCGTATCATATTTAAGGGATTTTAAGTACTGGGGAAGAATTTTCTCCTTCAAAGGTAAGCCCCAAGGTGAGTTTGCAACGATAACTTCATGCTGAAATCCTTAGAAAAAAGAAGAGAGTAAAATTATTAAATGCATCAAAGATACATTTGCAAACTCATTCAAAAATTAATTTGCTTTTTGCAAATTATGTAATGTGACTTAAATAAATAAAGATTGATAGATAAAAACCTTTTGATAGACTTTCATCAAAAACTTTAAATTATATTTTCAATTAAAGCTTTTTTTTTATGTATACTGAAAGGCAATATAATTTCATTATTATTCATTGTCTTGGTATGAATATATTAACATGAACATTTATAAACTCCAATTGAATTTAATTGGATAAATTTTAATTTAATGAAAATGGAAATAATAAAGGAAATATTATATTCTAACTTATAATTTTTCTAACTCTCAGAATTAATTATAAAATGACAAAACGATATAAAATATAAATGGAGAAATATTTCACATTTATTTAAGATTAATTCTAACAAAAATAAAAATATAAGAAAAGTACTATTAAGCCTATATTTTATTATCATTTAATATTTTTGTCATCCCCTAATTTAACACATTTCTAAAATGATAGAAAAATTATAAAGCAACAAAAATTTTGAAAAGTCATTTATTTTTGTCATTTACATTGATTAACAATTTCTTGTAGTTTTAAATGCATATTTTAATTCTATTTTTTACCAATAATTTTTTATATTTAATTTTATTTGTAATGTTATATTGTTTGTGTTTTAATGTTATATGTTTTATTTGTTTAAAATTATACTGTCCTAGCTGACAAAAATAAATAAAAAATTATGAATCTTGTCTGTATATCTCCAAGTAAGAAATCTTCTGCATATATCTATTACATTCACAACGCACACATGTGTGCGTGTGCGCACGTAACATTGTTCACGTTAACTAATATTATTTCTCAAATTTGATATCGTATTAGTTTCCACTATCAAAACATATTTCAAATATAATGTATAGTTTTAAAAAAAACTTTATACAAATTACATAATTCAATCATTTAAAAACGTTTAATTTGGATTATTTTTACATTGAAATACATAACTCAGAAAATACTTGTTAAGAATTTAAACATATTATGAAATACTTTGAAAATACATTCGTAATATAAAACAGCTATTTATAAATTTTGTCTGCAATTGTACCTTTTTCCTGAAACTTATTTTTAAACTATTCATTGCATTGAAATTTATTTTTTATTTTCATTATTTTGATGAGTTTATATATATTACTAAATCAATATATATCAATTATTGATTAAATATATATGAATATGTAAAGTTATCTACCAATCATTTTTCTTATAAAAAAACTCAAAATCTTAAAGTAAAATTTTTACATTAAATGATAATTATATTTAGTCATTTGCTGAGATATTTACCAAGTCGAATGGGATATTTTCCTGTCATGAGCGATCCTCTTGAAGGAGAACAAGTTGGAGCAACATAATAATTATTCAGTATTATCCCATCTCTTGCAATAGCATCAATATTTGGGGTTGGTATTTGCTTAGAACCATGGAAACTAACATCACTCCATCCCTAAAAAGTAGTCAATGAATAAAATTACTTAGGTAAATAGCGATAAAGTACATTAGAACTGAAAAATAAATTAATAAACCCGTTGTAATTTCTCTGCTATTTTATTAAGTGGAATTAAATATAACTTTAGTTATCAATTTTGAAATAAATTTCTTACCTTATGCTGTTGCGTATAAATGTAATGCTATTTATATACCATAATAAAAAATTTTATTCTTTTTTCACCTGCTTTTCATTATAATTATGAAAGTAATCGCACGCATATTATTATATATGATTTATAAACTACTAAACGTAAATGTATAATTTATAATTTATTAAGTTGCCAATGTAAACTCG
>JAPDSC010047852.1:85279-128416 GCA_026290005.1 Latrodectus geometricus
ATATAAAGGAGATTAAAAAATTCATTTTCAGGTTCTCGAAAGAACATCACTTTTATAATTATTAAATGAAACGCTAATAAAATTTTAATGATAGCAAAATATTAAAAAATATTATATTTAATGATATTGCTAAATTATACCAAACAAAAAAGACTGACACAGTTGATCTCTCAATGAAAAGAATATATGAAAAGTTTTTAAATTCACAGCAAAAAATAAGTTTAAGTTTTTTAAATAATATAACTGTGTAGGCAAGCGTTTGGCCTCATATCCATCACGATGAAACAAAATTGTTTGAAAATATTTTTATATTTAGATGCATATCCAATTTGGTGTAGTAGTCTTTGAGGGCAGAATCGGATAAGTTTTTTTTTTAGATGCCTTTTCTATTTCTACTTGTGTTCCTTCTCTATAAAAAAAATCCTCTTCAAACATTTTACCGCAACTTGAAAGGCTAGAGAAGTATAATTGCATCTGTTGATTGATTACAAAATTTTCACTGCATAAATTATGGAGAAAAAAATTGCATTCAAAATAACTTACATTTATCATTTTAAAATAAACTATGATGATTCAAGGAAAAGTTTTTTCAATACTTAAGAGCCTATTAGATTTCAAATAAATAAGATGAGCATACCAGATCATCAACAATCATGAACACAATGTGAGGTGGCTTCGACTCCTTAGTGGCGCATAGACCTAACAGAGCTAGAAGAAAAGCCGATTGGGCTAGAACACCCATCTCGATAGCACTCTAAAAAATAAGCATTAAAAATGTAAATTAAATTAATTTAATGCTGCAGAGTAATATAAATACTGAATACAGCAAAATCATTTTAGAAAATGACTTGAATACCTTGAATAATAAAATAAATTTATTATAGCAATTAAATAAAATACACGTGAGTACATTAAAAAAAGCTTTTTATCAATTTACTGATATCTTTCTACAATTTTATGAAACTACAATTTTATTAACTAATGTGAATAATTTTAATGTGAACAAATTCCATCCATTAAATTATATCTTTATATTCATATTAATATTATATGGGTTATAAAAAATGCAAAATCATTCTCATAATTCATATAATTTAGAACTTTAGTTGGAAAATCTTAATTTCCATTCATGCTTATAAACACAAACCTCTAAAAGAGAAGTAGATCTCTCTTCTCTTAATAGAATTATTAACGTGCTATTTTCCTCTTTCTTTCATATTCAAATGCAAAAAAGTTTTATTGTTTCTAATTAAAATGTAAATAAAAATTAACTTTATCCTATAAATAATTTAGTTATAATCTGTCATAATTAATTATTTTGCAAAACTTTCAATTGAGTATGAAAATTTTAAAAACTCTTATTGAGTATATGAGTATTTCAATGAATGACATTTAAGTAGTTTTAAATATTTACAAATAAATTTGAAATGAAAAAAATTTTAATCAAAAAATAAAAACATTTTTATTTAAGTATATTATATGAATCTAAAGAAATTTTCTAAAAGTCAACTTATGTAAAATGGTGACAAACAAACGTAAAACACATTCTTAAGAAAAAGAGCGAAAGAATATACATAGCTGCCGTTGTAAAATTTATAATCATTTAATTTCGTGATGTGATATTACTTCTTCCTTCAAAGTATTGCAACATAATGAGACACAGACTTAAGTCTTTAAAAATATTTTTCCGACATTCATACTATAGAATCAATATTGGGTTTAAAGAGTATGATCACTTTCAAAAAATAAATAAAGATTTAAATAAGTTCCAAGTGTTCTCAATAAAAATAATACTAGGAAAATAATCTTAAATTCTCATTTAATGAAGAGCAATTATTTATACCTAATGGCATAAGCAGTTCCTTCTGGAAAATGTTATGATTGTTTAAATAAGTATTTTATAAAAATGGATGAAGATTGGTCGATAAATAACTTAGAAAATATTTATCAGTTAATTGTAATATATATAGATTCGTCGTGTCAATTGGATAATATACATATAACAAAAATAGAATAGATGTTGTTATTAAAAATACAGCTAAAATTATATACAGAGAATGATGATATTTATATTGAATATTAAAGGGATATCGTATGCGATACACTTTAACAAAATACTAACATAACTCTCATAGTGCTAAAATAAGACAGATTGATAATATGATAACAAAATACAATAAAAAACGACATATAAGGCTATTAGACACATATAAAATGTTAGTCTATTAGACATATATATATATATAAGATGCGTCTAATATACTAACATAATAATTAGTCTATTCTTATGTATGCCTATAGAGAATTCACATAACTTAATCAAAAGAAGGATGATAGGTTATTGAAAATCAAGTCTTCTGTGTTAAATTTTGTTATAAATAATTTAACCTTTCAGAAATTTATTGTAATAAGTACTGTTGTTAAGTAATTCATAAAAAAAATAACATATATATGTAGACATGTATGATATAGACTATCCAGTTTTCTATTATATAATAGAATATATATTAGAAAAATGATTTCTTATTGAAGAAATGATAAATTTATTGAAATGTACTACTATGTCGGTTTAAAATCCTGCGAATATATTTCTATATGGTTTATAAATCCCTATTTAATTTTAAATTTAACTTTTATTAAGAACTTAAAAACCAAATATTATTGCTTCAGGAGTTTTTGAAACTTCTGAAGAAATAATCTTTGAAAATGAGAAGTTCTTGATATTAAAGAATTACATCTCAACTCCACAATGAGTCTTTCTGACTTCATAAATCAAGTGGAATACCCTAGATCGAGGTTTATTTTCAAATTGGAGCTTTGAAGAAAATGTTTTAACAGAAATGCCTAGACTGTTAAATCCAATATAGAAGAAGAAAGTAATTGTTTCTCTCGACAATGAAATGTAATGAAAAAAGCTTTTAAAATTTTTCATGATTAAAAAATAAAATGTTCAATTAATTAACAAATTAAAGCAAAAAATATCTGAAAAAACTATTCTGAGAAACAAAAACAGTATATATTCTACTTTCTTTTATTTATTATGAGTAAACGATGAATGTAAGCAAAATATCTGTGAAAGAGCTAAATTAGTTCTTCAATTCATTCACACAAACTATTTTCTATATATTATACTTTTATATATATCTTAAAATATATTATTTCACAACCTACATCAATTGTAGCGAATCAGATACTGTGTATCAAAAATTCACAAATGTAGTAGTTTTTCTTGATGAAATATTAAATCATAATATTTTAGTTTTATTAAAATAAGACTGAAATTTAATAAATGAAATTTAAGGTAATTAAAGTATGTTGACAATAATCACTTGTTGTCAAATACATTCATGAAACAAGATAGGATTCACATCTAGTTTTCGTTCTAAGTTTTAAATTTAAAGTTTATCAAGTTTCAAATAAATTACTATTTCATCTGCTAAAATAATAAATATTACTTACAAACATATATAAATTTTAGTTGCAATAAATATAATTTGCAATAGATTACTATTTCTATACATCAATTATTAACAATGCTTTTTAATGAAAATATTTTGAATTATGTTGACATTAGTTTCATATTTTGTTAGTGATATTTATGTCTCAAGATTGGTATTAATAATGTTTATGGATCTCAGTTCTCTGACTTTTGTATTTGAAGACAAAATGTGAATGCAGAGTGAAAATCAAAACCAGCTGGCTCATATTTTTAGCTCTCATGACTAGCTTGAAAGAAAAGTTGCTTCTTAGCAATTTTCTTAAAACGTATTAAGTTTAGCTCAAATTATTACAGCAGTTTTCTCAAAAACAAACCAATATTGCTAATATTCAATTAAGTTTGTTTAAATTAATTTTTAGACAGCAAGGATATTTAATGACAATACTTTTAACTGGTCATTTGCCAATACCTGGTTGATTAGTTTGGTAGATTCTCCACTATGGTCTTTTGTTTATGGGGCTCATTTTACTGGGAATAAGCCTCCGTAAACAAAATTATTGCCTCGAAAAAAACACTATTATAATTTTCCCATTTTAAAAAAATTCATGATATTTACATTAATTTTTCTGGTGTCGGCAAAACTTTTTCAATGTTTCCATTGATTCCCCATTATTGGTCTAGAGCTGCGAAATATTTACTTTGATCATATCTATTTATTTTTAGCATCCTTCAATGAACATTGACATCAGCATAACATTGATACAATGTTACTTCGAAGAGTTATGATAATTTCTTAAACTATGTGTGAGTTATATTAATTCTTGAATACATTAATTCCCATGATGTGAGAAATTTATGCGAATTAAAGCATTTAATTCTTTAACGTAATTAACGAATTTATATAATACTAATTAAACAAAAACAATGTAAATAAATGGGTTTATTAATATAATTATCCATTATAAAATATGCGGTTATTCATTTTAAAAGAAAATATAGTAAAACTGAAGTTAATAGAAAACATATTTTAGAAGAAAAGATTTTCCCACACACATTCATTGAAAGCAATTTTCAGTGTAAAAAAACAAACATTATTTTTCTACCTAAAAACAATAAAGTGTTAAGGAATATAAATTGTTTCTCTAAGAATGAAAATAAAATATATAAACCTTTATTATTAAAACAAGAAACAAAGAGTCTTTATCATATGCTTAGAAGCATCATAACAGCATTCTCTTCCGGTTGGTCTCATCATATGGAATCATTAAAAATAGATTACAATTGTTAAATACAAGATGTTTTTTAGTGACTAGGTTTGTGTCGCTACGATGAATTTGTATGCATCTTTGTTTCTGTGTTACATCCTTTTCCCATTTTTTATAGATCCTAAAAGAAAATATAGTGATTCCCTTCTTCCCTGTATAAAGTTTGCATGTTTATGTACCATAATCCGTAAGTGAGAAAATTATGACATAGCAATAAGAGAATTGCAAAAGATTCTGGTATTACTGCTGGGGTAAAACATGACCCAGTAACTAAAACCGCAAGCTCATCACGGCTCAGTGATTAAACCCACAAGTTTTATCACTTACTTTGAATTAGTGTGATTAAAGAAAACAACTGTGTGTGTATGCCTTGAACAAAATTTCGATAGAGAAATTTTTTTCTTGTAATTAAAAGGGAAGGGTGAAACACGCAATTTTTTATAACTGATGATTTTTGTAACAATATGAATTAATAGCTAAAATATAAAATCTTATATTTTTTAAATAACAGTTCTCTTATGCATATGATGACATTATTTCTGTAGAAATAATGTCACTATTATATCTGCCGAAATATATACTTGCACATAGCTAAATAACTTATTTAAAAATATATTTTATTGAAAACTATCAATATGTAAATTATTTTACACTAAAAACAATTCAATTGAAAAATTGTATTGAAAAGTAATGACAGGGTCCTTAAATCTTTAAGCGCATTAAATATCTTTTAGGCTATAAAATTTGTAAAAAATGCACATGAAAAAAATGCACACAAAAAATGCACATGGAAAAAATTATATAAACTGCATAGAAAATGAAAAACAAAATTTTAAAATTTAATGAAGCTTATTTTGCATACATATTATTTAGTATACATGAAATATCATGAGTAATTTATGAAAACAACTTCTCTAATACCACATAATAAATTACATAACTTTAATGAGAAAATCTTATATAGCCATACAGAAATCAAAAACACACACTCAAAAACCATAATAAAAATTTTATTTTTCTAAAGATAAATCTAATTCTGAATAAATAAATCCGTGAATATATTTCTTTCTTGGCGTATAGTATAATTTCTATTGTCAACATCTCACTTTTAGTAATATACCTTCCATAACAAAGAAAAATAAAATTATACTGCTGAAAACATATATTTAGCAGACATTTTTTTAAAAAAAGATTTTTAAATTAAAAAATGTGCTTCAAACGTGAAAACATCAGCTAAAGTAAGTACATTCAATAATTCGTTCCCTAAAACCTAGTATAATATATTGCATTATAAAGACATTTTGAAGAAATTCATTAATTATGCAATAATTAGAATGAAAGTATATAAGAAAATTTAATAAAATTATAATAGTCTATCTTTATACAGTATAATGAAATATAATAATACAATAATTATAATAAAAGTATATAAGAAAATTTAATAAAATTATAATAGTCTATCTTTATATTTTTATTCTACTTAAAATAATTATTTTAATAAACTTCTCATTAAAGCGTAGATGATATGTACTCACTTAAGGGAGGCACTTAGAATCCTCAAGTTTTGATATCCTGTCAGCAAATGTCCGAATTATGCCCATCGTTTCTTTTGGTCAGCTTAGTTGATTGCAAAATTCAACAAATTAGAGTGCAACTACTCAAATCAAAGTAACTGAACTTCTTTTCAGAACGGAGCTATTACGAAGATCAATGAAGGGGGGAAAATGCTGCTTTGATCTTTCTCAGAGTGACCACTTCCAAATAATAAGGTTTCACTTCACAAAACACGTAAATACGTCTGAAGCAAGTAAATGCTTAACATGTTGTGGATATAAGGGATTACTTTAGTGACTTGCGTTGGTAATAAAATAAATAAAAATAAAATACTTATTAGTTCATTGGGATACGAAAAATGCAGTTTAAAACTTCCAAAGCTTATAAGCACTTAATATTGACAATATCTTAGCTGGGCACCTTTAATATTTATATTTTATGAATTTTAAATATTACAGTAATAAAAAATTTTAATTTCTGCTAAAAAGTGAAAAGATAACTTTGTTTTTAAATGACATAAATGAAATTTAGTATACATCTTGTCTAATCATTTAAAAAAAAAACTAAAAATATCATCAAAACTTAAGCTTATCAAAATGACTAATATAGTCAGCATCCATGCGTTTAGACAATGTATTTCATATTCTGTTAAAAAACCTAACGTGCGGTAACTAAATTTTACATTCAGGATCAAAACACTATTTCTGAACTCTGATATGATTATAATAGTTACTCGGAAATTCTGATTTTGATATGATAGAGTGTGTTGCGTGTTCTTATTTCAACAGGTGAATAAATAATTAATGTGTTTGACTTTAGGACAATCGTTTATGATAACGACTTCTACCTCATTATTGAATACTCAAAAACAAAAAAAACAAAAAAAAAAATTTGCGTCCACTTTAAATTGAAACTGTTGAAAAAGTTAGCACTCACGACCAACAAAGATCATATAATTAGAATATTAATAAACATATTCGTGTATTTTATTAACCATATCTAGTCATACTTTTATGTCAATGTATAACAAAAAAAACTATATCAAGAAATCTGAGTAGACAAGGAATTTTTATTTACAAAAAAGCAGCGTAAAGATAATAAATTTTAAATTTTTAAATCTTGAAATACGTATACTTATCCTTTATGTTTAATTCAATAAAAAAAATTTATTTTAAACATCATAATTTAATATTTATTTTGTAATTCTCTTAAATTCCTTTGAATGATTCCCTAGTTTTCTATTTATATTGAACAACATTTAAAGACGATGAATATACAGTTCAAGGATTTTTTAAATATAAAATAATATTATATTTTAAATTAAAACTATATATATTTTTTGAAAAAAATAAAGAACGTCAAATCTTCTCATTTTTTTATGCAATAAAAATAATGAATAATGAATATTTCACTGGGAAACAAATAGCTCAACTTGAATGTTTGCTCATTATTTCTTAGAATAGTCATGAACGTTAATTTTGAAATGAATTAAAAATAAAATTTTAAAAAAAATCAACAATTCCTAAATGAACATAATAACTTACCACAAAAGTTTCGCCTTTGCAACATATAGTTTTGCTAGTAAAACAGTAACATTTTCATAATATATTTAAATCGATATAACTTTAATGTTTATAATCCTTAACATTATTTTAATTCAAGCACAAATTTCATCTAAAATATTCTTATTTTTCTCCTCTTGCGAGCAAATAACATGTTCTATGTCATTAAAAATAGCTCTATAAAAATATCTTTTTATGAGTTTAATTATGAGTTATCTTATTTTATAGAATACAGCAAAAATTACTTTATCATCCTTGGTTATGTAAAAATAGAAGCACATCAAAAGATTAGATAATGAAAATTCTATTGTTGCCTTCACATGAGTTGTTGAATCATTTTTTGTCAATTAATGCCTTGTAGTTTATCATTTAAACGAATTAATATAACGATAAACGCTCCCAAAAAAACTTTTATCATTTAAAAATATTTTTTTTTGTTTTAGTTTAGTTTTATTTCAAAGAAACTAAGAGGGTGTTAGAATTTTTAAAAATTGTAATAAAATAATTTTAACTCTACTGAAAAAAATTTGTCTTAAAAAATTATAAGCGAATACTTTTAGTTTCAAGTAAAAGGACTTCTAGTAAGGAAATAAAAAACTGATTTCAGTACAAAAATTCTATAACTTTTTAATAATTTTAAATATTTAAATCCCCACCTGAAAGCTTTAACCATGATTTACATTATTAGTAATTAAGCTGCAAATATTTTGGAAAGAATAATGAGATATTTAGTGTACCTGCATTTTAAAATTTTTAAATCATTTATGCTAATGTTTTTCACGTCTACACAAATCAAACATATATAAAGTACAGATAAATTGATTGATCAAAAAAAACTGCTGCAATAAAAATTTATATAATGATAATGATACAAAATATCATTACAATAGCTTTTTCAATATAATTGTTGTAATGATATTATACAATATTATTACAATATTAATAATGATATTATACAATATTATATTATACAATATATCGATGTCATTTTATTTCTAATAAATCAAATATGCATTTAGTTTTGTGATTCAGCTTCATTAATTTCAAAATAGTATTTTCTTTTAAATGTAGTGAAACACTTTTGATAATTTACTTTTTTCAATTGAAATAAAGATCCAAAACATCTTTAAAATATCGCCATGTTTCTTTAAATACGTGGCACCTAGACATGACTATTATGCTGTCTCAAAACCTAGCTTCTGCGTCTGGAACTATGATATCGAGATAAAACGTGTATGATTAATTATGTGTATGATAAACGTGTATGATTAATTATGTGTATGATAAACGTGTATCATTAATTATGTGTATGATAAACGTGTATGATAAAACGTGAGATGATTAATTTTGAGGGAGTTTTTACGCTTTGAGATCAATGGCAATCATTTTGTTACACATAATTTCACAGGAGAACCCGTCTATCTGAGATCCGTGAAGACCACTTTTGAACTGATTGAAACTTGAGTCGTGCTTTCTTTAATGATGATTTAAGATTCCACGCACACATTGATTTTTGAATTTGACAAGTTTTCTTCTGAATAGAACTTGAGATACACTATCTCATTCTGCAAACACCAAAGAGATCTATTTCTTTGGTGCTACTGGTATCCTCATATGAGAAGGGTTCTTTTGAGGAAAGGCCTATATCGTTTCTTACTTTCTTTGCTCGTGCAATGACATCAAAATGCTATAGAAATAAGATTCTCGAAACTTTTTCGAGAAACTGTGAGATACCTATTCATTTTTATAGATGATAATGTCCGACAACACAGGTCCTCTTGTCAACAGTTATCTATCAGAAGTAGACGACGAACATCGATATCACTCTATGATGCATCCCCAAAGAGGTTTCCATATCTCCTTAGAACATTTCACGTGTACTCTATAGAACACTTGTGAGATGTTCTAAGAAGAGATATTACTTGTCGTAAAACCTAATATGACCCTTCAGCATTGAAATTGGTGCTTTTGAAAGAATGGAAATTATTACCGTAATCTTTGATTAGCAATTTCAATAACAGAATGGGAACTCACGGTGACAACAGTATAGCAATAAAATACGACTCTATCTTAAATTAGATTTATCAATAAAGGCTGCAACAGAGACAAATAAATAAAAATGTGTGTCATGTGACGCATTCTATTTTGACCAATGTTACTCATATTTTAATATTAGCCTATACTAAACTCCTTTCTGAAAATACTTTTGTAGTTATTTTCTGCCTTATATCATAAGGTTTTTAGCATACGAAAGTTTAATACAACAGTAAAATTAATTATAAGCATTATTATGTAACACTTTTTCATACAAAAATTTTATGCTTTGAAACCTAACTCTTGACAAATATCTTATTATATGAAAGAATAATCACGTAAAATTACATGAAATTCAGCGAAATTTGTTCCACAAATATTATTTAGTTAATACATTATTTATATAAAATTAATGGAAAATTCTATTTAAAAAAATTATTAAAATCAGAATTCTATATTCAGATACAGATCTAAAATAATGAAGCATTTTAGGAACTTTAACATTTTAAATATTTTATTTATCAATCAATTTAATACTAATGATAAAAATTTTACTATAAAAATTATTTTAAAAATTTAACTTAATTGATTTATTCGATATGTTTACAAAAATATGTTTCTTTAGTCTTGATGATGTAAGTTAGAGAAAAATATGCTCAGAAGTTTGTTTTTTAATTTCTCGACATTACAGTATACCTCAGTTATAAATCTCTATCATATGTTCTTAGATGTGAACCTAAATTAGGAATATTATATTGTAAACCTATTCTCGTATTCATACAATGATAAATGTTCATTCAAATTCTTTTTATAATTCAAACAAAAACAATTTAAAACTACTCAAATTTCCTGAAATACAGATTTGAACAATCTGATTTAAAAAGTTAATATCAACATGGATCAAAACGTTGATTCATGTTCAAATTCAGTAATTTTTAAAAATGAAAACCTAAATTAAGGCTATTAAAATTGGTAATTTAAGAATTGTAGAAATCAAATATTTTCCAAAAAAAAAAAGTAAAAATGTTTTAAAACATATAAACTGAATAATAAAATTAATATTCTGACTTGGTTAAATATGCTTATAATAACAAAAACGGATATCAAACAAAATTTTTATGAAGAAAATGTATTTACAACATTTCAAATCATTACTTACATTTTACTGGATTGGGAAAAGTTACCATGACATCTTTATTCGTCATTCTTCGAACATTATTTATTACTAACGAATTATTTGTATTTATTTATTCTATTACTAGCAAGCTTACATCTTCCTGGAGTCGAACCATAGAGATCTCTTTAAGGTATTAACTTGTCTTCAAAATGAATTTTGACCTACCAAGAAATTAGTTTAGAAGATTGTCGGAAAAAATTGCCGGTAGTTATTGTTTCTTAGTGTAGAAATAAAATTTGCAATAAGGACCTGAAGGACATGGGATTATCTGTCATGGTTTGATGCCTCCAAATAAGCCCGTAAAATTATCTGCCACAGCTTAAGCAACTTATTTTCATCTCAAGGGTGAAAAATATCATTAAAGCGAATGTAAATAGTGCATATGTGTTTTTAGATCTTACAATATAAAAAATATATATACAATTTTAAACTGTTCTAAATGCTTTTAGAATATTTTGAATGATTTATTTATTTTCTTTGCTTTTTCAAAAAAGAAAGCTAGTAAAACTCAACCAATTATCATTTTTAACTCTATCTAAGAATAAGAGAAAAAAAAAAAAGCATACACACAGATAATTACGAAATTTAACAAGCAGATATTTTTATCAACGCAGTGCTCATACGGAAGATTTAAACTTTAACGTTATGCGTATATTGTTGAATAAAGTATTAATGTAATAGAAAATAATACCATATGTACTATTTTCCGCTTCTTCATATCAAACAATCTGCTTATTAATCACTGAAGTCTATTTTTCAAAAATAATAGAAGACTAAGATTTTTAAAAATTGCTTTTGTACAAGTGAAATATTGATGTAATTAAAGTTTAACATTTACGAACTTATATTTCGTATCATTTAAGCAAAATAGTTGATTTTTTAAATTTTTTATTATTTTAAAGAAAATGTCTTATAGATAGAAATTATAATACTTAAGGCACACACACGTCATTTATATGAGACGCCAGTTCATTCGCAACAGTTTTTAAATACCAATTTTCAAAAGGATTTTTTTAATTTTCATGAGGTTTGTTTTCGGCTAAAATTCCTCAACTTCCCGTAAATTGATAAAAACAATTTAAATCTAGTTGTTTAAATTTCTGAATTTTATTACATTAAAATATTTCAAATTGAATTTTTAATATTTTTAATTATATCCATCAATTTTCCATGTTTTAGTTAAATTTTTAAAATGTTTCCAAAACTTTTTATTTCTTCAAATTCACTTAAAAATTCTTAAAACCTTATTTTTCTCATAAAATTTCAAATTTTTCTTTTAAAAATATTCATGATTATTGTATTATTTCTTCGAAATTAAGCATATCAAATACATTTATTAAACAGCTTTATTAACGATTTTCTAAATGATTGGAAAATTCGTTAAATATTAATAACTGCAAAGAATTAATGTTTAACTAATTCATTGATTGGAAAATTGGTTAAATAATTAATAACTGCAAAGAAATCATGCTTTTTATTTAATTATTTTTACAAATTTAATTTAATTTGTATATAGTTACAAATCAATATTTTACATTTTTCCTTCCGTCTTACTTAACAATGAAAACTTATGTTTTTCAGCAGTGCTTTTTTCATAATACTTTAGAAAAATATTTTATAGCTACAAAGCATACATTTTAAATTATAAAGCACTGTCATAAAACCTTCCATTGTTTTATAATTGCCATAAAGAATAACTATAATCTTCTTTATAATACATGTTTATAAAGGCATTACAACACACAAAACCAAATTCCAATTTTAATGCACATTCAGACACACGCATTTTTAGAGCATAAATTACCTTTAATATTCTTGAATTCAGCTCAATTTCTCAGGTTTTATGTACCAACAACATTCTCATTACTTCAGTATTTTTCAAGTATTAGGATATTATCAATTTATGCGGGTGCTTGGGATTTTTCTTGGTTCTTGCCAAATGCTATATGAATATGATCCACATAAGTCTCTCTGTAAGGCATTACGCAGTGGATACTTTACTAGTAAGTTTATTGCATTTTAAACCAATTTAAAAACGTTTTATCCAAAACTTTTCATTAAAAAATACTGAAGAAATACAATTAAATCTAATATAGTTTTTAAATAATTTATATAGAATTTAATAATTCTATTAGATATATATAATGATGGGATAATGCATTCCAAAAGAAAAACATGTTTTCTGTGTCAACAAAAAATTCAATGCATATTTTATCATTTAAATTACTATAGATAGAAAGATATCAACCATATAACATAAAGCATTCTCTTTTTTATGTTTTTATTTTTTGTTGTGTTGTTTCTATGAAAGATTTTTAAGAAATAATTCTGTATTCGTATTTTATATATAACATTGAAATTAAATTCATGTCAAATGTGAATTGCATGATAAAAATAATTACATTTTTTTTTTAAAGCAAGAATATTTTTTTTTAATTTTATCCGACTTTGCAACCGAATTTTTTCATTACATTTTAATAAACTAGTATTTGATTGCATAAGTTTATTTGGCAAAGCAGGTTACAAAAAGTATAAAATACCATATTATTTAATTTAAATTGAAATTTTCATTCCTCTAAATTTTTGATGAATCATGCACAAAAAAATATGATCGTTTTCTTGATAATTAACACAAAAAATGCCTTTAAAATTCAAATTTTTTATATTTATATTATTAAACTAGAATCTAATATCATTTATTGTAGAACATTTATCATGATTATCTATTTTTAACTTTAATGTGAGATTCAAGAAACGAAACGCTATTTATTTAATTATAATGCAATGAATAACAAGCATATCTTATGCCATCAATGTAAACAGTAAATTTTTATGATTTAATTTTTCTGTTTAAAACTTATATAGCTTAACAAAACAAGTTTATTTAAAGCTCTTTACATATATAATATAAAATCTCTGCCTCACTTTTGTTTAGTTATGTAAATTAATTAAATATATTGTTTTCAAATTCATTTCTGATCTTGCTTTAAAATAGGGTCCTCATGGTCAGTATTTGGAATTTATCTCAAATCATGTAATCGATTTTTAAAATAAATTATAGCACAATGGATACCAAATTTTAATCCTCTGACGCGGTATTAGCAGCACACCAGAATAACGGCATTACACTGCTCAAAGCATTTAAAGGATATTGCGGTTTGGATCTTGTGGCTGGGAAACTTGGTGGCTGATTGACACATGGTCAACAAACGTAGTAGGTTACATGAGAATAAATTACACATGTTTGGCAGAAAAAAATGCATTTTATTGAGCATTCATGTGCAAAAGGAAAAAAAAAAACACAATTTATGCATATAAGAAAAAAAGAATAAGAAAAGGTGTTTTCTTCAATGCCATTTTCAGTAGGGGGTATGGTTTCCACGGACGGCCAGCAACGTTGAACACCTTTGAGGTATGGAGTCAATGAAACTATTAATCATGTTAGGGTATTCTGTCCCACTCTTCCAGAAGAGCTCTATCCAGTTCTTGGAAAGTTTGTGGGGGTGGTTGGTGGCCAGCAACTCGTCTTCCTAGAGCATCCCAAATGTGCTCTATTGGATTCATGTCTGGGGAACAAGCAAGCTATTCCATTCGTACCATTCCTTCCTCGAAAAGGAAATCCTCCGGTTAGCACGATGTGGCCTGAAGTTATCATGCATTAAAATGAAGTCATCTCCGATTGCTGCAGATTAAGGGATTACAATAGGTCTGAGGATCTCATTCCTATATCGGCGACTAGTCAGAGGTCCATCTCGAATGATATAGAGGTCTGTGCACTCGTCAATTGAGATACCACCATACACCAACACTCTCCCACAACCAAATCTGACACTTTTGTGTACGAACGCAGGATTATTCCTACTGCCAAGGTCCCTCCGGATGAAAATACGCCTATTATCAGGATAAACAGAAAAAAGGGACTCGTCAGAAAAAAGAACATTGCTCCATTCATTTCTCCTCCAGTTTACATGCTCTGTTGTCCACTCCCTGCGGTAGCGACGATGCCTTGATGTTAGTTTAACACATACCATCGGTCGGCGAGCCTACAGCTACACCATGGAGCTAGATTAGGAAAGTCTGAGTTGAAACCGTAGTGTCAGTAGTGAAGGTGTTGTTGGAAAAGAGTAGCGTTCATATTTCGCTGACTCCGAGCCGTTAACATTAAATAACGATCTTCATTGGGAGTTGTTGCCATTCTACGACCTTGCTCTAGTCTTCGGCCTGCACTTCCAGTCTCAAAAAAATTGTTCCAGATCTTGGAAATCACACTTTGTGACATTCTAATGACCTGCGCTACTTCGGCTTGAGTTTGGCCCCCTTCTAACCTACCAACAACTCTCCAAGCTGCTGAATCGGTTAAATAACTTCGCTGTGACATCGTACTCATCGAAACAAAGCAGTCACTGAATGCCGATCATCTTTGTCTTCATTGTCTCTTATTCAGTTGAAAGTCAAATTTCATTCATTGCCGCTGAAGCGACAGTTTTGATGTCAAAATCAAAATTAGCATATTCCACAGTTTGAAAATCAAACAAATTTACTTTTGTGTCTTCTCCCATTTTCGGCAAAAGTAATTTCGCTTATATCTTTATTTTGTATAAAACTTATAATATTCTTTAATTGTTTTGAGCAGTGTATTTCACATGGAGAATCAAAGGTATTAACATCTTCTTTCTAATCTCTATGTCTAGTAATATACTAGACGAGGTACACGAGTCCATTTACCTTCATAAAATCGAAAACAAACAAATGAGATCTGAAAAGGTCCTCAAGAAACAACCCCAGACACTCAAGGATATGTGCGGTGATGTTGGTTCATTTTGACATTTAGGACAATTCAGATACACCTTGAGACCTCTCTCGAAAGTAAGTCCTCTCAGGTGTCTACTGAAGAATCTGGAAAGTGTTGTCTGGACATATCTATCACAATCAATAGCAAGGGATCTTCCAGGCTAATCTGCTTGATACCAGGGATGACTCGGGGGAACAAGCCAAATCTGCCTGTCAGTATGTCTTCTAATGGAATACAGTTCAAGATATGTCAGTGAAACGGTAGCTGGTAAAGGTTCTTCAGAATCCTTCTTCCCCAGAACGTCTGCCATCTCATTTCCCCAAATGTCAACATGCGAAAGAATTCACTGAAGGTGACTTCATAAAGTGACGAAAACTTCTTAAGTTTGCCTAGTATTGCGATTCCGGCCTTATCACCAACTCTTCGCCAGTTTGAAAAGGTATTAACTTTAATGGTTGGAGTGCTGTACAAATAAATTTGACTTTTTGAGTAGTAATAAGATTAACAATTTAATATAAGCATAATTCATTTATGAAATCAATACTCATACTCACTTCTACGATCTACGAAGTCAATAAAATGAAAATAAAAAACCATTTGTTGCACTCAGTGATTGCAACTTAGAATTCAGCGAAAATTTCCTTTTTATTGTAACATGATTTGTACATTTTTTTTGCTGCAATGTATAATATTCACAGCTAAATGTCGACACATCCAATCGTGACGATTGTTTACTTGTCCTGTAAAAATTGCAAATAAGTTTCCCCTTTTTTATAATGCCGATAAGAATTTAACAATCCAAATTATTTCGTTAGGAACTAATTTCATATAATGTTGTAAATTTATGTGTAAAAATGTCTGTATATTTGTGATGAAATTGCATGATGTCTCTATGGCAGTAAATGAAGAATTCATACCATCACGGAAAGCATTCTCAGCTGAAAAATCTAAAGATTTAATTCAATCCGTATCGTCTGAAAATGGATTTGATGAAATTTGCAACAGAACATTTAAAGTATGTTCATCAGCTTCTTATTTGTCTGCTAGAGAAAGAAGACATGAACAGCAAATTTTAGATACATCATTATTGGAAAACTTCAGTCCAAAATATTTCAAAACAAATGGAAAAGCAAATCAAAAGTTATTTTTACAGTCTTCTCAAATTTTAGAAAAGCTAAATAAAATCATTATTAGTGCAAATGATAATTCTCTAAGTGATGATATTTTTACTAATAAAAAGTTAAGTTTACAAAAAATCATTTTATATCATGATAAACTTAAAAAGTTAATGATTGAAAGAAGTTCTGTGTCCTTACTTGAAGAATGTGATGTATTTATGAAGCGAGAAATAAAGTTGATTAAAGAATTTAAACAGTTATATGTTAATGAAAAACTAAAAATGACTACCATGCCAATGCAAGCATTTAACCGTTTTATCAGTAGCTCAGATATTAACGTTTCTTCTTTAGAACTGTTGGTTAAAAAATTAAAAGCAATTTGTGATATGCATATTTGTTTGAATGGTAATTATCAAAACATAATTAATCGGTTTCACATAGGTATTGATGTAAATTTTCATGAAAATTTTTTAAAAATAAATGATGTTTTATTAAAGCTAAAAATTGATGCATTTTATTGGAGTCAAAAATGTGTTGAATTATTTTTACAGAAACTGTGTTTAGCTGATCCAAATTCAATTTCACCAGAATTTTTACAGCTTATTTTAAAATGTATATATGCATATAACTCACTTGTAAATAGTAACAAAGTAAAATTTAAACTATCTAAAATATCCAGTATTTTTTATGACTTTAATCAACATCATGAATATGACATATCTTTTAATTTTATTCTTCAATATTTATCATTCTTTGAAGCAAAGGTTGCTGCTGAGCGTATAGTTAATTTTATAACAAGCAGTTGTAAAAAATACAGACAAGCCGATTTGAAAAGAAAACAACTCTTTGAGGATCATGGAAAAGGTGAAAGGAAGATAATCAATAATGATTCCACTGTCTTTGAAAGTGGTTTAGAAAAGTCTAATTTAAAATTACTGATTTCTGATTCATTATCATCTAATTTTGTTAATGCACTTCTTTCTATAATGCAAAGGAATCAATCACTAGTGTTAAAATATATGTTTGCTTTCACTAGTTTAGAAAATATAATAATGATTAAAGGTAAAAATGAAGTTTTGGGAAATAAATCTCCTGACACTCCAGGTATTTTTTTTATTTCTAATTTATACTTTATTATAAGTGTAGTGTTTCAATAAATTTTAAATTGGTATTTTTTGTTAACTTTTTAGCACGTCAAATGTGGGATTTACCACAACTTTATAATAAGGATGAGAATTACGTTCATCTGGAAGAACAATATTGGATTAATTTTTGGAGCAATATAAAGAAATTTATATTGAAATTGCTTTTAGATGTTCCCTATCATCAATATGGAGACTCAGCATCTGGGACAATTATTTTGTGGCCAGAATCATTTTTATCAATATTATCTGAAAACTTGAAAATAAGTTCTGAAAATAACGGTAACATTTGTGTAAAATATTTTAGCTTAATTTTATTATATCTGGTATTGTTTAAAATGATAAATATGTGTTTATTAAAGTTTAGTTTTTATATTACATTTTAAACTTAGAAGAGATGTTAAATGTTTTACATAAAATCAAATAATTTTATTTAAAATTTAAGTTTAAAAATGCAAATACTTGACATAAGATAAAATATTAATTGTCATGAATTTCTAAGAGTATTTTATACTAACAATAGAAGTTATTATTTTCTTTCTCAAGATGTGTTTGTTAATTAAACTTTATTGTATGAACTTTAAAGAAGTTCACAATTTATATTACATTTAGTAATATCAAAAACATTTTACTTTGAAAATATATTGATGGTTTTTTAAATTAAAATGCATCATTTAAATTTCATGTGTTTAGAACATTAGCTATTTCCTAATTAGGGCTGTATCCCAGTGTACGGTACGCTATTTTTATACGATTAATATAATTATACAATATACAATTAATATAATCATATAATATAAAATTATATTATTTTATAGAAATAATATAATTTTATACAATATTATATACAATTAATTAATAATTGTATATATGTGTACCGTTGTAAATATGCGTATTGTACAAGGAGCGTACCGTTCACTGGGAATTAACCCTAATTAGTTAATCCGTTAGTTATTTCCTAATTCAATGGCTTTTAAATTGATAGGAGTAAAATTTAAACCGTTGAATCATTAGGTTTTAGATTATTATTTCTTGAAATTATCCTTTTTTTTTTTTTTATCCGTTTCTGTACAAAACTATTTCAATAAGATTAATAATAATTTTTAAAATAATAGTAAAAATATGAAGACTGGTGTTAATTTTAATACTATTACACCTGTTTTCCTATTATATATTGATTGTATTATTTTTAATAGGATCAATGTTTAATAAATATTCTATTGTTAATAAAATAAACATCTTTTATTTATAAAAACCTGAAGCAGTTATCTAAAATTGCTGTCTAGAAATAAAATTTGCATCAAAGACTATTTTTCTATAAAACAATGCAGTACATTGAAATTACCTTTATTAATTAAATAGTAAATAACTCAGAAACAAAAAAATGTGTTTACAAAAGTAAATCCTCATGATAATTTTTGTTGGTATGACCATGTATAAAATCAAAAAAGGAAAAGTAGAATTGTTAAATCTTCATTAAATATGAATATTAATTTGTTTTTAAATGTATCTTTTAATAATAATTTTATAACAGCAAAATATATATTTCAAAAAAGTTAATAAAGCGAAAATGAGAAGTAAATGAAAAAGACTTTTAAATTTGCTTTTACATCTCTTCATTGCTTGTAAATCAATCACATTTTCTATTGTTTTATAATCTATTGTCAATCAATTTTTCTCAATTAGCTTCAATCTTAAAGTATTTTTAAGTAAACCTGTAATTATTTAATTTCAAACTTTTTTTTGATTTGCACTGGATAAAATAAAAATAATTTTTAATAAAAATATCTATGTTCTTTTAAAATCATAGTGTCTAATGATATGTTTTTTAAACCATAAAATAAGCTAAGTTATTCCATAAGCAATTTTCTAACATTTTTAACAATCAATTTATGTTGATTAAATTTGGCTGACCAAAATGAAAACAATAATATTTGCTCATGTGATAACTCACTAGCATCAGATTTGATTAAAGATACAAGATGAATATGACTCAGAAAATCTGACCTAGGATTTTTTGCAAAATTTGCTATTTTATTTATAGCAAGAATACTTCATAAAATTGTAATACTTCATAAAATTTTGCGATGTAGACTGAAATGTATATCTGAATAATTTAGATAATGTTTAACCGTCAAAGACAAGGTGTCATAAGTTTGCAGTTTATTTTGTTATTGAAGTATTTCAGGGAATTCTTATTGAGGTTGCTTAAATTAGTCAATATGCATTATTGGCAAGTTAATTTATTGCATTTTCCTTTTTTTCTTTTTTCCCCCCAAGGGTTATATTTTCTATTAACTGTATTTTTATAATAGCATATATTTTATTAAGAAACTATAATCTTCAAAATATTAGTCTCCTTGGTGTGAAAGCCAAGAATATTCCCTATTTAAGAAAAGGTGAGATCACATTTTATTCATCAAAGCAAAGAAATATTTGTTTTAAAATATTCTGTATACAGAACATAATTTTAACAGCCCAAGCTGTTATTTAAGTTACTATGTGAAATTGAGGTCAGAAGAAGTTTGCTTTTAAAATAATATGACTCAACTTTTTACATATTTAAAATTGAGAATCACTTCAAATATTTTTATATTTTAATGTCTTGTAGATTTATCATTGGATGGAAGGCAGACAATGAGAGAAATATATGATTATTTGATTATTCATCAAGCAAAATTGTGTTGGGATAAAGGTATGGATTTTAATTCATGAAATAGTATTTATTTAATATTGATAACATGTTAGCTCCATCACAGCTTTTTAAGCCGATTAAATTTCAAAGAAATTTCCTTATAATTAGAAAATTTCTTTTTATAATTATAAGTAAACTTTCTATAATTAGTTAAAGAAATTGTTTTACTATAGATTAAGCGCTACTTCTGCTTATGTTTCGGCGGGAAATTAGCTCTGGTGAAGCTTATTTACTAATACCCAAGTTCTATTAAATTTGTCACAGCATAATTAATGAGATGCATTAGTTTAGACAAAAATTTCTTTTCATTACTTCTTTGGAGATATATACATGCTAGGTTTCAAAATAGACAGGTAACTATATTTTTGAGTAACTTCAATTTTAAAAATTTTTTAAGTAATTAAATTTTTAAAAAAATTCCTTTGTTTTCTAAATTTAAATTTCAAATTTTTGTTTAAGTGTAGAGTATTTATTGAAAAAAGCTTAAAGTGTAAATTATTTCTGTAATGGTGTAGAATAAATTTGCATAATGTGTAGATACTTTGATGAAATTGAATTTATATTGATTTAAAATCTTTGTATCTTTTGATAAAAAAGTTTCTTGCTATTTGTATGTATATCCTAATAAAGAAATTTTCTAAACTAATGTAAACATGTGCTCTATGTTACAGTTCTTGGATTCTGGCAGGCACTTGGAATACGGAAATATGTGTTTAATTTTTCTAAGAATTTTGCAATTATAGTGACTTTTGAAACTATATTTGTATTTATATTCAAGTTATTTTAACTGAATCATGTTGAATACAAAGAAAGGAATATGATAAATCATCATTTGAGGTTATGACAAATCCTACATTTTCCTAAACTTTTATTGATTCATAATTTTAAGAAATTTAAAAGAAATTGAATAAAATATTTCCTTAACAGTATCAAAAGTTGTAATTATATAATCTCTTTAAAAAGAAAGGAAATTCTTTTTTACATAAAACCTAAAAAGAATTCTAATATTTTAGAGACATAATTCAGATATAATGTTAAAATTTATGTATTATCTTTTAAGTGAAAACAGTATTCATTGGCTTGGCAAAGGATCTTACTTTGAGAAGAAGAAATTTTTACTTCTTATTATTGTAGGAATAAATTCAGTATATTCTGGAAACATTTAGTAATAACACAAAATAAATATACAACTGATGTTATATTAAATAAATATTAGTGATAAAAGAAAAAGAAACTCATGTTGTCAAAAATACTATTATTCTTGATATTTAGTAACTGTCAAGCAATTATTATGAAGATGCTAGTGTTATGAAAGTATTATGATTTCCTAGAAATATATATATAGTATGAGTAAAAAAAAAAAAAAAAGAAAAATCAGAAAGTGTGCTATTTAAAATTTTGTGCAGCATAAAATGAAATAAATAATTGATCCTTTTATTTTGATAGTGGCCTAACTCCATTTATCTTCTAATCAAGATATTTAAGGGTTTGTGTTTCAATGAATTTAAAAATATACATATAGGATACTAATGAGTCATCCTGTTTAAGTGTATCTAAAGGTGTTACTTTTTTTTTTTTTTTTTTTTTTTTTTTTTACTTTTTGATAAATAACATGAAGTTGTACATGTAACCAGAAAAAATTGAAAAATGGAATATAGCCACTTTCAAAATAAATGGCTCAATTAATTGTAAAATTTAATAATATATTTTATTCTCTGTAATAATTACTTACAAAATAATTTGTTTCATTGTCAGATAATATATACTATTTTCAAGGACATGATTTATACATTTCTTTTCTAGAATTTTCCATTTCATTATCTGCTACTCAGTCTCATCTTTGTCCAGTTGTTACTTTACCAAATCAAATGAGAACATTTCCTGGAAATTCTCTAAATAAATGTTTGAGTATTTTATTGGAAACTTTTCCTGTTTCCATACATGAAATGGATTCAACTTTATATTTACCTGGTAAAATGTTATTGTAGTTTTATTAGTATTTGCATATTTAAATCATTCATTTAATGCACAAATATTTTGATCTATCATTGATTTTTTTAAACAATAGAATGTATTCAAAAATCAAAAATACATTAATTATATAACTGGCATAAACTCTAAACCATTTAAGTAATAATTTTTTATGTTGTTTAAAAGTTACGAATATGCTTTTATTTAGTTTTTTTTTTATTTTATTTTTCTGTTATATATTTATCAATCAAGAATTAAAAAGTTATATTTTAAATTGCACTCTAAATGTAAAATATATTATTCTTAAATACATGCGCATTAGTGTATAAATTGACAACTCTTTGAAAATTGTTGTAAAAAAATCTAGATTTTTACCTCCTAAATTTTGTTAAACCTTTAATTGAGCAAAATATTAAGAAATGTTTCTCTAAAATGTCATTATTAAAGCACTTAAGGTTTAGTTCAATCTTTTTAGAGTAATTTATTAATGATACTTAAATATTCCTCTTGAGATTGTTCACATATTTTTGATTATTAAAATATATGTTTCATTAAAAATTATATCTGTTTCTTAAATAATTTGTGATATTTTTTAAAAATTCTAAATTCTGATTTTACTGTCAAATCAATCATCACCTTTAATTCTAAAGCTAATGTAATAAAATTAAAAAAGATGTAATTAATTTGCTTTTTACTTGGAAAAAAATTAAGAACTAAAATTCTTTAAAAATTTTATATTATGGATTAATTATTATAAGACAATTAACTGTTGAATAAAATTACAGTGGAGGAAGTTTTAAAAAGCAATATAATAAAAAAAATTACTATATTTAATTTGGTTGGAATCTACTTAAAGTTCTTAAATTAATTTTAAATTTAAGAAGTTTATTGAGAATTTTCTTTTCCTTCACCAATAATTCCTTGATCATTTGTTATTTGTACAGTTGAAGCAAATCCTAATTCATATTTAATAATGTTAAAAATTTAGCTATTGTGACATGGATGTTAGTTTAATCATTTTAAAAAGTTTATAATCGTTTTTAAAAAAGTAATTTTTAAAAATTTTTGATTACATTAAAAATAAGATTTAATTTAAGACAGTAATTATTTCTCTGTGTTAAGCATAATAAAATGTAAATGATCACTTATATAATTATTTATATGGTACTTATGGAAATTTGTAGCCTTTACTATTAATCACCAATTATAGTTGCAAATCATTATTGTAACAAATGGCCTAATGTGTGTGTTTTTTCTCATTAATTTCTTAATGCAATATATTTTACTCAGAAATACTTTCTGTTCTAAAAATGTTGAGTATTTTCAATTTACCGAGGAACAAATAAAACTTTTCATCAAGGGAAATATGTCACACTTTAGTGTGTAGAATTGTAAGCATTTGATTTGATAATTGGTTCAGTGGATCAAGAATTCTGTTTGTAGCAGTGCTACAATTTATATACTGTTGGGATAAGCAATTCACTTCATTTAAGTGGTGCAAAAAACAACTAAATATTAGTGATAAAACAACAATTGACTGGAATATTTTATGTTAGAAGCATGTTCTTTCTCATCCAGCAGCCTAAAAGACATAAGCATTTTTGAAAAAATAGTCAAAATCGATAAAAACCTGTTGATCTGAAAAAACAATAAGCCTGGGAAAATTCGACGGTAATGGATTTTCAGCAGGGTATGTTGGGAAACTGATAAATTTTTCTTGGTTGAGATAGTAAACAGAGAAGCAAGTATTCTGATGACAAAAATAATCAAATAAGCTGAGAAAGAATCCACTGTTTGTAAGCTTATAAAACTGAAGGTCTCAAAAAAGCAAGTATCATATAATGACCATAATTCACTTCTGAATCCAACCACAAGTATTCACTCATAATATAATGAGAAACTGGTGATCTGCAAAGCTGAGGAACAAAAAACAGAAATGAACTGTTTGATATGATCTCCCTTAATATCTAGACAAATTCATGTTGCTAAACATTGGGACTGCAGAATTTGAGACTATTAAAAACAATCACCAAAATAAAGTCACCCGAGACTTTTTTTGTCTTGGCGACATAGTTGGTACAAGGGCTTCCATAAATTTACATGAGTACCACTTATATTTCAATAATTTTATTATTTTTAAAATATAAAAAAGTTTTGTCAAAGTAGTTAAATAAGTTAATTGATTATATACTTAAAATTTTGCTTTATACTTTAATAAAATCCAAAAGGTAAAAAAGGCAGCACCCTAAGTAATTTTAAAATTAAATTTTCTTTCAAATTAATAGTATAATTAGTGTCTATTTTCTTATTTCAATTATTTTTCTTTTTACAAAGCTCAGTAAAATTCATTAGTTATATTTGCTTTTTTCTAGGAGCAATAAAATAATTAATACCTTTTTTATTATCAGTATTTTTTAATACTCTTTTGTTATTAGAAATGATGCATTAAATTCTTTCATTTAAATTAAAACACTGTAAGCATTTTTTTATTTAAATCTTTATCAAATAGAAATGTACATTCTTGATAATTGAAAACTATATTTCATATTATTTGTACTTCATGATATTTTATTGATTAAAATATTTTCCAGATTTTAATTAATTCAAAAATTTTTTGTTATGTGCAAAATAGTTTTCAATGTTAACTTAATGATCATTTTTAATATAATGAAAATATGGTGTGAAATATATTGCATGATTTTTTAAAATTAATTAGCTAAACATGCAGATACTTTTCAACTTTTAGTTTTTCTACACCTACAAGCCTTATTAGATACTTACAATTTGTGGATGAATAACAAAACACGGACTCTCATTGCTTCTCAAAACATTCCTACTTATTTGCTCATTTCATCTTCTGACTGTAGTGTAAGGAACACTTTTCATATTCTTTCTTTCTTTCAAACAAAATCTTTAATCTTGAATTCATAACTTATTGTAAATGAAGTGTTGAGGAAAATTAAAAGATACAAAGACAATAATAATGGCCATCTGATTGTAACTGTTTCCAATTAATTTTTTATCCTGTCATTAATTCTCTAGAGTAATGAAATTTTATTCTGCTCCATTAAATTAATGTATCATTGATTAATTATTTTTCAAAAATTTATATAAACATGAAACTCTGTAGATTTATAAAAACTTCCACACAACTTACTTAAATTGTATTCATGAATTTCTACAGAAATAATATATATTTTTTAAATGCCTTAAATTAATTACAGCATTTATTTAAATTTCAAATTTATCATGATATGATTTGCATAAATTCTATAATACCTTAGTGGAAAAACAGACTCAGTTTATTTTGCAGGCTAAAATTTTTCTTAAAGAAATTTTATCATCTTTACCAAGTTTTCATCTCTTATTCTTTAATTAAGTATTTTTATATTATATATATATTTATATTATACCAATTTTATATTATCACTATAAATTAAAGTTAATTATTTCTTACATTAGATAATAATAATTAAAAGTTAAAGTTATTCGCAGTTTAGCTTATTTTTTATTGAATTCTCTTTGTTTAATATAATATTCATAGAATAAAACAAATGCATATTACTGCATCATATAAATTTTTAAGCCATTGCATTTAAGTTCATATATTTGTTTTTATTATTTTACTATTTTGACAAATCAAGATTGAACTGACACTTCATTTTCAATAATCTTATAACATTTCATTTTCAATAATCAATAATGATATTTATGTCAATTATCTATTATTATCTCCTCTTACATAACTTTTATCTTTTCTTGAGGGAATGATGTTGCTTTGCACTAAATTTTTATAAGAATGTTAAATGCCACACATTTTTAAAATAGAATAGTTTTCTTATATCTCATAATGTACAATGTTATTTTGTAACTTACTTGTGATGAGTTACTTTTATTTAGCATTTTTAACTTAATATTATTAAATAATTATTGTTATTCTATTGTATTTTTAGAATCGTGCATCTTTAAATTATATTTAATTAAATTTTTCATCTGAAATTTATTGTTTTATAAATAATTTATTTTATGTACTAATTTTCTTTTTTTTTTTTTTTTTTTGTTAGTATTGGAAAATTTTTGACTGCTTTATACAATTAAAGCAGCCAAGAAAAGTTATTGGCTGCTTAAATTTTATTATTTATTTATATTTGAAATGTTATGTTTTTATAGTTAAATGATTAAAATATTTATTGGTACAAAATACCTAAATTTATGCTGCATTCATATTGAATAATTTTTGTGATGTATGGATTCATAGTAATTCAGGCACTTACTTTCTGTATGGAAATAATAAAATTGATTTATGTAAAAATTTACTTCCTTCTTTCATGTCTTAAGTAATAATTCAATTAAGTCTTAGTAGCTCTAATTTTATCATTGCATGTATATTTATTATTAAAATTGCATTACATTTAAAATGAGCTTTAATGTATTGTGTGTTTATAACGCTAAATAAATTGCACTGTGTAAAATGTAAAAGTAAAAAAATTTTTATTATTGTTTAATTTAGATTATTGGATAATATCAGTCAATTATTTCAATAATCTAAACAAATTTATTATTTTTTTTATTCATTGTATCTTTTAAAATTAATTATTGCTTGATATTTAAGCTATTTAAATAATTATATTTAGGTTGCTAAGCAGGAGTTAGAAGATAAGGCAGTTTGCTTAATTTCAAAATTTGACTCTTTGAATATTTTCAGAAGATTCCATCCATTACATGCTCTTTTGTATGAAAATTTTTTTAAACAAATTGACATCTTATGTGTAAGTGATTTTTAATTCCTTTATAATTTAATTGTTAAATCAACATTCCTAAAATACTTTGTTTGTTATTTATCTTTTTAATATTTTTTTAAGTTACTTTGTAAGTAAACTTTCATTCAGAGTACAGGAATTTTTATTTTTTTTATTATCTAAAATTATATATTACAATATTTATTATACATGACTATTTTCAATTTACAGTGCTTCATTAAATTTATTTTTCTATTAAAAACTAGAAAGAATGTTTTCTTTTTAAAAAAAAATTATACATTTTGCAATATAGTCAGATTCATGTATAGAAAAAGTAAAAGGACTGTGATTATTTGTTTATTATAATCGCTTGGTCTTGAAAAATAGACTTGTGAAAAAGTCATGAAATACATCCTTACTATTATTAATTTCTTACTTTATTTTTCATTTATGTACAATATAAATGAAAGTGGTTAGTTTGCTTTGAGCTGCTTTACTATCATTTACTGTTCCATAGCTCTTCTGAACTGACTTATGGCCTGTAAAACTTTATCTTGTGCATTTTCAGCTTAAAAAATTTGAAATTTTTTTTGCACGTTCAAAAGTTATTGAATACATTGGGAGCAGTTCAGCTTACATTTATTTTCATCATTGTTACTTTCATTATTTTTTCATCTATCTCTAAAAGAATTATCATAAATTTTCAAAATTTCTGACTCATCACTAACTTTTTTCAATTATATTAAAGGTATTTTTCTAAGCAAGGATAAACTTATCTGACGAGATAAAGTTTTTATTAATGTTAGGAATTACAAAAATATTGCTTCTATTTCTTGGATTTGCTTAAAAATGAATTATGTTTCTGTAAACTTAATAGTGATCCCAATCCTGTATTTTCTATTTCACCTATACAATTTTGACTTTGGCAAAAAATTGGGCACTAACGTATGCCATTTTTTATTTTTTTGTCCATTTTTATGATTTTCTACATTTTTGAATTTATTTATCCGTACTTAAAATTTTTTAGTATTTACATTGGTTATGTTTCCCATTTTAAATTTATTTAGTTACTAAGAGTAAATTTTAAAAAAGTATAATTTTTTCTTTAAAATTATATAATTTTCTGTAGGTGAAAATTTTTTAAAATTGAAAAGTTGTATTTATTGTGAAAAATAATCAGAATGTTGTTAAAAATTTATGCATAAAAATATAATTTTTTAATTTTTTTTTCCCTAAAGGGTTATGTTCATGAAGCAACAACCATCATTTTTAATTATTATTTTATTACTGTGAAAGAATTGCTGTTATTCATTGTTGAAAATTCAAGCAAATGCCGATTTTGTGAGTTAAATTTATTAATTATTTTTCTTATGAGCAATTAAAACTAATATTTTAAAATATGACTTTTTATATTTTATCTGTAAATTCATTTATTAAGATTCTTGAATATTTGTTATTTGTGAACACTACTTAATTTTTTTTTTTTTATCTATAGGGATCTTTAAGTTTATTTTGGTGCTAAAATATTATTTACTTTCTAACAGTTTTAATGTTGAAATTTTTCATCAGAAAATTTTCTACTTGATTTTAAATATTACTTTTGCGCTGCAAAAGAAATTCTTAAATTTCAATGGTTTTTTTACCTGTCTAATTTTTTTCATTTTTCTTATTGGATTTTAAAACCAAAATGTTATTATCTTTTCAAAAAATCACATTTGTTTATATTTTTTATTCATACAATTCTGTTATTTGTGATGAAAAGGAGCTCATATTTTATCACAATATTTTACTTAAATACATATGATATAATTTTTGTCTGTGTACCTCTGTTTGATGTCTCTAACCATGAATTATAGTTCTAGTTAAAATTCCCTGTAATGGAAGCTGTTTATTTAACTCACTGATGAGAGTGTAATTCCCTTTTTTTTTTCCCCCAGTATTTCCAAGATTTTTATTATGTATGTGAAAAAATTTTACAAATATTTCTTTAAATATAAACATGATTTTATTAATAGTAACATATTTCTTAGACTACTGTTTTTTTAAATCTGTTATGAAATTTCAAACATTGACCTTCATTTAGCTATCTTCATTTTTTTTTATTTTCATACTAGGATGATAAATAATTTTAAATTATGTTGCTTAGATAATTGTTAGTATTTTATTTATTGCTCATGAAAAATAGATTATAAAAGCATATTTTGATTTTAAAAAAAATATTTTAAATGTATTAACAAGTTTTTTTTTTTTTTCCCCATTTAAGTTACATATCATTATATCTTTTAGATTACATTTATATCATTCTAATTTAAATTTTATTCTTGCATTTTTATCTTTAATTATATTATTCATTTTATTAAATTGAATTAAAGTAATTATTTTAGTTACATTTAATGTAAAGATGTTTTATTACATTGATATAATCTACTTGATTTGGGAAATTTTTTAATTGTATAATCTAAATTATAGTCTTCTTATTAACTGCATATGATTACCATGTACAGTACACTCATTTTTATGAATCTTTTAATTTATTAAAATCCACAATTTTACGAACTCATGTCTGGCTCCTAGCAAAGTCATATTGACATAATTATAATTTAAATTCTCATTTATGAACTAAAATTTTGGAAATTCATTTCAAAATGCTTCTTTTATTTGTGTTTACCTTTTTTTTATTATTAAATAAAAAATAAATTTTTATGTTTGAAAAACTTAGATAAACGTTTTTATTAAAGAATTGTAAGTCCTTTGAATTTAGGTTTGCTAACTCCATTGCTAATGTTGAAATCTCAGATTTTTTAAGCTATTTATGTACAATTTCCCTCTGCTTAAATTTACTCCCATTTTACATTCTGTGCATCAAAATGTAATCAATAGCTTCAAGTACAAATATCTTTAAGTAGTCTTCCACGGTATATTTATAGCTTGGAATCACTTTATAAACCTGATGTTCCAGGAAAAATTTATTGTAAATCTATGCTTTAAATGATATTACATAAAAAATGGCATTAATTCATTTTGATAAGCATACTTTATTTCCATCCTATCTAAGAAAAGCTAAGGACATTTACCTGGTAACTTGAATGAAGATGACTTGTGTATCCATGCTCTTTGATAAAAGTAATAAAAATTTGAGGGGAAAAAAACCATTACTTTCTGAAATTCACAACTTTTTGAATATGGTCTCAGATGGAATTTGTATATGAGAACTATTTAAGATAGTTAAATGATTGAGAATGTATATAATGAAAATTATAAAGAGCTTTTAAGTATCAAACAAAAAATAAGTAGTGCTTCAACTGAAAAAAAAGCAGGTGAATGGCTAACAAGATTAAAATGTGTCTTTGATACAAAGTTGTTTTTAAAAATGTTTTTAAACAGAAAAAAATAAGTGATTACTTGCATGAATTTTCGTCTTTAAAATGAAAGCAAGAATTTTTAAGTATTTTTATTTTCCAGGTGTTTTTTATGTATTATATATTAAATAACTTTTTCTAATAGTATTTTATCTATAAAAAAACCAATTTAGTAAAAAAATTAGTTTTAAAATCTATTGTTTATTTTTCCATTTTACTAACTTTCGATTTTACAAAATATTTTATTGGTCTATTTGAATTCACAAAATAATGAATGTCTTACTGTATCTCATTACTATATTATCATCAATTTATTTTACTTCTGTATGGTTAAAATAGTTATACTCATTTTTATGATGATTTCATAACATATAGATGTGAATTTAATCTGTTTTTAAAATTTCTTTTAGGTTTTAAGACAGAAATAAAAAATGTCACTTTTGAAACAGTAGATGATATTCTGTCCCCTGTAACTCATACATTATCTAATGTTACAAATACATACGACATTATCCAATCCATAACAATTGGAACATCGGGAGCTTTTCTGTTTGTTTTAGAAAATGAAAATAGATTGTGGAAGTAATTACAATTTATTTCCTTTCTTTTTTAAAAACATATTTCCTCTAAAGTTATCATTTAAATTGCATTTTTTAATAAATTAATTATTTTAATTAAAATTGTTTTGAACTTAAGTTTATTCTTTCTTTTTATTTTGTATAAAGTTTAAAAAAATAAGACCTCATGTGTGTTATGATAATTTCCGTCATTTGTAAAGCTCATATCAATATTTTAAAAATGGAATTTTATTTTAAAATATATTATATTCATCTTATTGTCATTGATTTTTCCTTACTTGAAAACATAATTTACGAAAATTTATTTTATTTAACAACATATTCTTTAATGCTGGTAGTTTATTTTTAACAACATAATCTAAAATGCTTTTTACATTTTTAAAATTATTAAGCAATCTCAGATTATCTTATGCAAAACTTTATTCAGTTTGTATTCACATGATTATTGGTGTTATGTAAAATCTTCCAAAAGCTATTTCTATTAAAAATCAATGACAAAGAATTTATTATCCTGCTTAAAGTTTACTTGGATATTTTAATATTAAAATTCTTGTAGAAAAATTTGTTATTATGTATATTAATATATCTTTTCGTATATTAAATACTATGATTTAATGGAATTTTATTTTCTGTTTAGTTTCAACACTATACAAATAATCCATAATGAATATATAAAGTTCCTGAAGTGGTTAGAAAAAGTAAATTTGTCTCATTCAAATTTGGAAAAACTAAAACATTTATACCAAATCGGAAAACTGACAAGCATTATGAAGTTTATTCAGAATTTCTATACTAGTCCCAGAAATTGCTTCAGAAGGAGAAATCAAGTAGCTCCACAATTTCAACTAGGTAAATTTTATTTTATGAACTAAATTTTTTGATTTTAACTTAAATAATTTAATTTTCTCAATTTTTTTTAAGTCAGTTTTTAGAAGTACTAGATTACAATGAAAAAGCATAAAAGTATTTTATTTCACTCTTCGTCAAAGTTATATAGTCATCTTTTGCAAAGTTAGATGAGCATATTATGTAAAAAAAATTCATATATGTTTATATTTATCAAAATGAGCTTAAGTGATAAATGAGTCTGTTAGCATGATCATGTAATTACAATAACAATTTGCTACAAAAAATAAATCCATAATGTAAAAGGTAATGGCATTCTTTCATTTTATTTGAGTGATTGTTCCAAAATACTTTGGTTATTTATATTTCATTTTATTTTAGAAAAATTATTATTTTAAACTATTTTACTAATTATTTAAGTGTTGCTTTATTTAAGACATGTTTTATTATATCACTCCAAACTTACAAATTATGAAATACTTTTAAAATATCAGTAAATTTGATCATATTACTTGTGGTCAATTCAATCTTTTTTTTCTGTTTTACTGAATGCATCTAGAATGATCCATTGTTTTAACGCAAAAAAGCCAAATGCATTCCTGTGAAATACTTATTCTGCATTTTAATAAAATATATTAAATTTCTAAATTGTAAAAGTAATTAGTTGAATGAATGGATTATTTCTCTTTCATTAAATAAATATTTACTGTTTTATAATTATACTTACAAATTATAACTTTATAATGAAATGATTTTTTTTTTTTATTTATTTTTTTTTATGAAAAGGAATTTAATAAATAATTTAAGATTCATTTGTTCTCTGGATTCTATATCTAGATTCTAATTGAAGATGAATAAAGAATAGTGCTGTCAATATTGTTTGTATATAATGTAAAAGATTTTTCTAAAAGTCGTTCATAATATAATATATATTTGTTTTAATTCTGTGCTTCATTGATTTCAAAATTTATTCACTTTTCATTAACTGTCTTATAAATACTACTGACATTTGTTATACTTATCTAGTTGAAATTTACAGTCATGATAAATTTCTTAGTAATGTACAGCCGTATTAGCTTATAAATAATTCATTTTACATCTGTGTAAAAGCTATTTAAATTATAAAAACCACCAGAAGAGTCTTTTATACAACCTGCTATAAAAAAAAATACTCTTTAAACTATGTTGTTGCATTTCCAAGTACACCAATGCATTATTAAAATATTTATTTTCCTATGATGAATATATTAAAGTGTAGGGGAATATGATATAAAGAGCTTATTAGACTTTTGAAATTTAATTATGTTTATATAAAATTATAAATCTTTTCATAACAGAAAGTGTTTTAACAATACATGGAATAAATATGCAAAAAATCATTAAATAAAAGGATTTTCCTCTTAAAAATAATATAAGAAAGCCAGATTTCAGCGTTTTTAAAACAAATTGGAATATTTTAAATGTTCAAAATAAATTTCTGTTCTCTAAAAACAAGGAAAGCTATTTAACTTAATGCATTTCCCTCCATTATAAATTTATAAATATTTCACTTTTCCAAAAATATTGTTACTTTTTTTTTTTTTTTTTTTTTTTTTTTTTGCTTTGAAGTTATATTTTCAACATGGTCTAAAAAAAATTAAATAAGAATTCATAATGTTTGAATCTGAATAGAAAAATAAAAAAAAATCTATATACCAGAAAGTTTTTTTTACTAATCAAAATATGCTAATTAAAATGTAGGGTTTATTTATTTGAAAAAAATAATTTGCTTCATTGGAAATGTGTTATTTGCTAAAAAGTTACATACAAAAAAAATGCTTAAGTGATTAAAGATTCCATATCTTTATTGATCACATTGAATTAGTATTAAATTTCCCCTATAATCAGTATAGTTCTTGGGTGATTGATTTTAGGATTCGGAATATATTTAAAGCCATTGATATCAGCCACTGAGTTGCGAAGGAAAACTTCTTTGATCTAAGTTTCAGATTTCCTTGTGGAGGAAGCTTAAGTATAAATAAAGTGTTATATGTATAAATAATGTTATTTTTAACAAAACTTTTATTTTCCTAGAATAAGAGTATAATGTCTTTGATAAAATTATCCTCAACTAGGCATATACAAGCTGTTGACATTCTATTAGCAGACATGTTATTCTATTCTGAATTCTATTATCTTCCAAAATTTGAATTTCATATTAGATTCCTATATAAATTGCTTGTGTAATTTAGCTCATTAACTGCACATATTGCCATTTATTTTAGGCTTTTTTTATTATAATAATGTTAATTCATGGTTATAACAGTAATTAAAAATTATGTTTTCATGAACTACATAGTTAAATGTAACTGTAAATGTATAATAGAATTAAGTATTTTTTAAATAATGAAAGTGATATATAAAAATATAAAGAAAAATGTGATATATTTAATAATATTTATTTTTTAAACTGTGATATATACAAATGTTTTATAAAACTTTCATATGCAAGAAATGGAAATTTATAAAGTAATGTTTAGTTTATTGAAAGAATATCTACAGAAAATATTCTAAGTAATCAAGAACAGGCCATGCATAGTTTATGTAAACTATATAGTTTATTTATATCAACTATATAGGTATCCATTGGCCTGGTTGATTAGTTCATTCATTATTGGAAGATAGTGATTTCAAATCCCGATCCAAACAAAGGTTTTTCTGCATATTGGCAGCTAGGGTATGTTAAATATGGGTCGCAATCTCCTCCATGTGAAATGATAGCTCTGGGGGTGTAAGACCATGGATTGGGGGTCTTCTGCTTGGTTCCTGCTTCTAAATTACAAAGACTCCCACCCAGCTGCATCTATCTATCTGGTAGAGCCCAACTCAGAACTAAGTACAAAGAAGCATGCTGATGCAACAACAACATAAACTATTAAATGTAGCTATTAATGTACTATATAATACCTTTTATTTATTTTTTTTTTTTTGGGGGGGGGTCTTTTTTGCGATACAAAAGATTCCAGGATTTGCTAAAATGGGCATTTCCCATGGCTTAAAATTTAATAAAAAGCGTCAAATCTCATACAAATATTCTAATCCTAAAATTATTTTATTTTAGGAATTTAATCCTAAAATTATTTTATTTTTAATAAAATTATTTTATTAAAAATAGTTCTATTAAATATAAAAAATAATAAACTAAATTATATTTTTTTAAACTGTTAAAAATAAAAGGCTATTAAAAATTAAATATAATATGTAAAATAAACTAAATTATTTTTAAAAATAATTTAGGATTTAAATATAAATATTCTAATCCTAAAATTATTTTATTTTTAATAAAATTATTTTATTATTACAAATATTTTATAGAACTATTTAATATGTAGAGAAATTGAAAATTCATATTGTTTATTTTACAGAAAGAATGTCTACAGAAAATATTCTAAGTGACCAAGAACAAGTATTTTGGAAGGAAAAATGTAACAAATCAAAATATTTTTCTTGCATCTAAATTACATTATATTACTGTTTACAAATTCTTGTGATATTGATATCATTTTTAATACTCTTTGTTAAAGCCATTTTGAAATTACTTTTACATGAACCATTTTATAATTATATAAAACTGTATTTTTCCTATATTTTAATAAATTGTTTTGTTTATATTTTGTAGAATTGTTTTACTTTTTTAAAATAAATTTCTTCTCTAACTATTCATTCTGATTTAAATAATACTTAAATTAAAAAAATATAGGAGCATTTATTTAAATGTGCAAAGTTAATTCTAAAAATGATTAAAAAAACTTAAAACCAATTTACATATAAGAAGCAATTTTTAATGAAATTTATATCATTTCCTTAATAGATTATTTATTAATCATCTTATTTAAAGATTTGGGTGTCCCATAATCAATTAAGTGCAGTCAAATGCATTTATAAAATCCATGAATTAAAATATATGACCCAATTGCCACAATATTACCTAATACTATTAATGAAATTTTAAAATTTTTATTGATACAATGTTTTTGGATTTTACATGTGAGTTTTTTAAATTATGTTTTTCTCTAAAAATATTCTTACCTATTATTTTAATAGCACATATTTTGAGAGTTAAATCTTTTTCAGATTTATAAATGACCATTCTACTATTAGGCTTTAACTAAAATTATGATTTGTGAGTAAAGCCTGCACATTTATCATAGTTGAATAGACAATTTATTTTCCGTCATATCTATTTTAATATCATATTAAATTTTACTTATTAATTTATTGTGTATTGCAAATATATTATGTAAACTTATTTGTTTATTCTTATAGTATTCTATCTATTTAAAGAACAAATTATCTTGTAAAAAGTGCTGTGTCTATCTAGCTTCACCGGATCACATTCTAAGTTACATTGGATTTTCTAAGAAGGACTTAGTATCCAACCCCGTATTATTGTAGACTTTTTGTCAGTTAATCTTCTGGAGCTGACCTAACATATTCAGATCTTTCAAGGATAAGCAACAGCAAATTATCTAATTTTTCATTGAACAAACTTCTATTAAAGAACTAAATTATTCATTATTTCCCAAATTTCTATTAAAGATAAAAAGGTTTTTGATACTTTTAAATATTTAAGGTATTTCCAACAATGTGTTATAACAGAATTTAGGTTTTATGAAATATTACATAAATCACATTCATGGAAAGTAAGTGAAAATCTTATATATAAAATGTTTTGAAAAACAACTTCCAATTTTACAAATGCCATATATTTCTCCAAAATTGTAAAAATAAACTAATTAATTCTCTCATAATTGATTTTGAAAAAGTGTCTTTTTTAAAGTAATGTGCCCATTTCTAAAAATAATTACCTTCATTTCATTTGATTCAAATTAAGCATCACCTTATAAGCATTAAAATATGTAGCCAATGAAATTATTAATTTTTTGTATATTGTGAACAAATTGTTATGATTAGTAATAATATCGATATCCGGAGCAGTTCTGTGTGTATAAAACTATCTATAAACTTTTTCATTGCTCTATACATTTCGAGGCAATTCATGCACGTCATGGCAATGTCTTGTTTTAATTATAAAAGTCCAAAAATGCGATTAAGTGCGATGTACAGAATCAAGACTTTGGTTTCAAGAAAGCATTTATCACATTTTCTACTACATAACGAAGACGATCACGGCTTGGATCGTTCGTGTTGCTCTATGTAACTGGTATGTATAACAAAATTTCAGCTGGCCACGCCTCTTCTTCAAGTACTTGGTTCGAAGGACCCTCTTCTGGAAGTTGTTAGGAGATGATGAACTATAGTTGTTGTGAAATGACATATTATTGGTTAAAAATACTTAATGTTGTGGTTAGTAAGATTTTACTGAAGTGAGAATTTAATAAAAGAAACTATGAATAAGATTAATTAATTTATTATATTTACTATAAAATTCTATTAAAGTTAAAAATTATTACATAAATTTAAATATTAAAAACAAAGAAGTTAGAGTTTAATTATTTATTTAGCATCTTGGAAGTAAGAAGTAAATTTAAAGAGCTTATCTGGAAAGGGTGAAATTTATTTCACCCTTTCCAGATAAGCCGAGAAGGGAAAATGCCATTTCCGTTATTAATTAAGGACGTGAGAAAGGGATCACTACAATTTGATAATTAAAAACAATATATTTCAATGATTTTATTTGTATCATGTGAAAGACCTTTATAAATTTAATCATGAAATATAAAGTAAATTTTATTAGCAAAATTTATCTATTTAAAATGTTGTATTAATCAAGTATTTTACGTTTTATTGTGGGGGAAAAAAACAGGGAAAAATAATTCGGCCTTTTCTTAGAAATATTTTCATTGTAGAGATATATTATTTTCTATATTTTTATTTTTTGTAATAAATAGTTTATTGCTTTAATTTATTATTCAATAGAAAGAATTATATTTTTATTCAAGAGAAATATTTTGAAAAATTTATTAACATAAATTCTAAAAAAATTGTAGGTATTATATACAAATTCTGCATCAATCATATTATACTCATTTTAAAAAATTGTACTATCCTTACCTGTGCGCGTTTCCTTTTTTTATTTTTCCTGCAAAATTCTAGTATTTTAGGAATTTCTATATTTAATTCTCAAAGGAAATTTTTGCTTAATTGATGGTTCAGATTAATTTCTCATTCTATTTAAATGAATCATCTATTTTTCAAGATGTTTATTTCTAAGTTGAACCAGCAAAGAAATTTTACTTTTTACAAACTTTGGTGAAAATGTGCTTTAGGTTGGCGCGTTTTCAAAAACACTGATGCCGTGGCGAAAATTCTACCGCTATTTCAAAGTGAAATTTAATTAGCGACCAATGAAAAGGCTAACACAAAAGAGTAATTAATGAGCATGCGTGAAAAAGCGCTTCAAATTCGCGAGTTGGTGAAAAGGGGGACCTAAATCGCAATTAAACCCAATTTTTTTTTTTTTTTTTTTTTTTTTTTTTTTGAAAATCTTATTTACTATGTATCAAAATACTCTTTCTATACAAGAAAACTTAGAATATGGAAAATTGCAAATTACAATAATTTTGTGTTTCTTGCAAAGTAGAGAACAACGTAATTTTCAAACAAAGTTGATATTCACTTGAACTTTAAATAATTTTTTCCACAAGTCTAGTTATAATTCAATAAAATGATTAACAGAAAAGGAATTCCTAATGTTTTATATTTTCTCTGAAAAAAAGCTCATTGCTAAAGAGTGGTAAAAGATTAACAACGTTTTACATATTTGTTTTGTAGTGGAGCATACAAACAAATCTGTTTAAGAGTTTTTAAATAAAGTTATACTAAATTTAATTCAAGATATGTACGGGGTCATTTGTTACCCAACAAACGTAGTCAAACTCTAGCACTTTTGAACTTAAAAAGTGATTTAGCGTAAACTTCTATCATTCAGTCACACTTTATAATCTGCCGTCAAAAAATAATTAAAAAAGTACCTTCCGACAATAATAAATCAGAGTTTTTAGGAATAACATGCTAATCAACGTTTTTCAGTTTTGTTTCACAATTGTAATCCAAATGAAAATGAATAATCTGAAATTTAAACGTTTGATGAGGCTTAGAATATATTACATTTATGTTTGATTGATCTTAGAAGTACTAAAAAGCTATGTGGTACATTTATAAGTAAACTGCCTTTTTTAAGTACAAATTGTCACCATGTTTTGAATTATATATCGATTTAAACTGAATAGTCAGTTTATTAATATTGTGTTGGCTCTCATTTGGCAATTAGAACAGTACAAACTTACCTCTCCTAGATTCTGTGATATTCTGAAAGCATTATTACGTGATATTTTTCCATACGGATGTAACTGCTTATTGGAAACATAGTGGGGAGGGGGGACATGCCGCGAAGTGCCTGTTCCTCTTTATCCCAAAGATGTGCCTGTGGGCTTAAATCCAGAAAGTGATGGCTAGTAGAGTTAGTGTTGAATTCATTATATTGTTCTTGGAACTATTATTGTTGTGACGCGGCTCGTTGCCCTCCTGAAAGTATTCTTCGGAGGCAAGGACTGTTGTTCCTTGTTGCTATTCTTAGATTCCGGGTTGCATATCAGAATGATTCAATAGAAAGAGAGATCAATCCGACCAGAATACCTTCAATCATCGATGATCCAGTGTTGGAAATCACTGTCAAACTGGAAATGCATTTTTGAGTTTGGGTCTAGATTAAATGCTGTTTCTTATCCTATCCGGTTAGCCAATATGCTAAACCATATCTATGAAATGTTAAGAAGTCCAAAACAAGAAGAGGACTTCGAAAAAAGTCCTCTTTTTCAAATCCTAAACAGGATAGTAGAAAGGGATAAAATATGTGATGTATTTCCTAGACATGAGAAAGATCTTGTTTGCTTAGTCAATTCTAAAACATTTCAGATGTCCATTTATGAGTCTTGATAATGCTACAATGTACCCGAGCTGGACGTTTATTTTGTTCCTAATCCTTATGCTAATGTATGGTGTGTGTAGTGCGTTCTGAAATGTTATTCTGAATCCAAGGTTGTGGTTAACAATCGAGGCGTTTCTTTTTGCATGAACAATCATTCTTATCCTACGTTCACTCTTTAGATCAACGAGTCATTTGGGAGACCACAGATTTATTTCTAGTTGATAACTTTTACATTATTTAACCAGTTTTGACGAATTCTTGAAATGGTTACTCGAGAAGAGCTTAGAAGTCACACAATTTCAGAATTACAGTTTTCTCGCCAAGTGTCAATGATGATTTTAAGCGGAGGTATTGGAAAGGATCGCTTCTTTACGATAGCGATTTCTAATTTTTGAATCTCTGACGAAAAGTGAAACTCAGTCCACCAATTCAGCATAATGATTCTCTATATGGCAACTCCAGGGCTACCATAACAGTCTCTTTTCATGATATTACTAGCATGAAACAGTGTCTCGATCTCTCTCCAAATCAACTGGCGTTGAGAAGTGCTTGAGGCGCTGAAATAACTTTTAAAGAGAACAAGATTTTTTGTTTTCTTTGCACAACTCTAAATAGTGGAACTGATGGCCATAAACTTTCAAATCAAGGTAGCACTCTGGACGGTAGGGGAATAAGTCCCTTTTGTGAAGCCCTCTGGGGACAGTATATTAGGTTACTTTTTACTCTGATGCTGCACACAGTTGCTAAACAATGGCGCTTGCTCACTTATTAAGATTGTTTTTCGTCTGAATCACGATTTATCAGTCATCTACAGATATTGCTTCCCTAAGATTGCTATCACCAAGCTTTCTGACAGTTGTACTTATGGATTGGAAGGCTTCCCAAGTGCCCGAAATTTTACTTTTGTTGATACCGAACTTTTCAGCTATATTGGTCACATTACGTCCTACCTCCAGCTTTCCAATGTATAAAGTCATCTAAGAAATTTTTTCTAGCCATACTGAATGCATGAACTCGCTTACATTTGCAGCAACGAATGTCTTTAAATCCATTTCCATCTTTCCTTTTATTGTAGTCTTGAGCTGGTTGCGGCGACCGCGAGTTTTGCGTTCGTTCACGTTGCCTGTAACATTTTGTTCCTGACATTTCTACAGACCTTTCTAATGAATTGTGTGTTCATTGTTTTGATCTCAAGTACCCCTTTACTGAAATTTCATGTCTATCTGCTTGAAAATTACATTGTTGCTAAAATTTTTGGACTGGTGTAAGTACCTTATATTCAAATTTATTTTTATTTTTATTTATTTTGTTAGGATTCAACATTCGCTGTCATGGTAAATAGCTAGAAAGAATAATATTTTATGTAGTTCATTTCTTGTTTTTATTATAATTTGTTATGATTTATGCTAATTTATAAGTCTGTAATAACATGTATTAGTAATCTCAATGTCTATTCTTTACTTCAACTTCTTAGTCGTTATTGTTTGGCAAGATATTTAAAAGATGAAACATTATCAGGAATACAGTGTTGGCCATAAAAATTGCAGCATTATGCAGGAAAGCAAATAAAAAAGATATTTACTGTATGTAAACAATATGACAAGATGATTACATTAATTTACACGTGGTTTCGATAATTTTTTCAGGAAGGCAATGTTAGTAGAAACACTGGTCCCCTCTGGCAGCTAAAATGACCCTTATCCCGTCAAGTATACATTCAAAAAGGGTTCATATAACGAAAACTTTCTTGCTCATCTTCTTGGAAAAACAGTCGTTAGTAACAATATTGTAAATTCAATAAAGTCTTTTTCTTTTTATTCTATACTTTTTAGATTGTTTTAACTTTCGTGAAACTTCACTTTCATCACCATTAAAAATGCTTTTTCTCATTTCTGAATTTCATGCCTTTCAGGTGATTTCTAGTTACTACGGTAAAAAAAAAAAAAAGGCACCAGTTGTTTAAGTTTTGCAGAAAAGTGTATTTTTTTTAAAGGAGGGTATTTTAAAGTGAGATCAAGAGGCATGGAGAATTTGTTACAATTTTGAAATTATAACGAATTGGTTGCAAAAACTCCCTTACTATTTAAATAATTAAGATATAATATTCAACTCGATTACAAAGCAAAATATGATGAGCTTAACCTAATTAAAATTAAAAAAACTTTCTCTAATATACTTATGTAAAAAAAAAAAGATCCATTGGAAATCTACCCATTTTATAGATGGGTAGATGGACTAGATCTCGAGACCTTGAGGAAAAGTGTGAAATTGAAAAGAGCTGATGAGAGAAAAACTGCAATATTTTGAAATTGTTGAAGCACAGCTAAGACTCAATGGAATAAAATCAATTACATTTATTAGTATTATAACATAGGTAAACTTTCGCAATCGGTTTCCCGTTTCTGCTGAAGGTATGTAATTCCTTGCTCTTTGTCTTTTAGAGTCACAGGTAAATGATAAGATGAGCAACCACAAAGTTGGTCTGCTCTTTTCAAGCGACAGGCTGATAGCCGAATCGTTAGCACTATTGACTTTTGTTCAACAATTCGTGAATTTTGGATCCCACTTTGGGCATGGATGTTTGTAGTAGTTCGGAAACTACTTTAAACAGTAAATCCTGCTTCAATTAACTCTCGAGTGTAAAGATTAGCGTTGAATTACAAACAACCGTCTTCAAGTGACACTACTAGAATAACATTGAATTTTACGGAATTAAAGCCCACTGATCTGTCAACACAAATTTCTTTGGCTGAATATTGCGTGCTCTATTTTTCAAAGACGAAAGCACTTTCGATCCTTTTGAATATGACATCCTATGAACATACTTTTCTCTTATGTTGCCATTGAAAAACTTCATAAATAATGAGTTATAACTCATTATTTATGAAGTTCGTGTAATTCTGATCATAAACTATAGTTTATGATCAGAATTACAC
>JAPDSC010047852.1:128816-181672 GCA_026290005.1 Latrodectus geometricus
CCTGCCAGATATATTTAACATGCTTGAAAACAAAAAGTGTTGCTCGGAACGCCTATTTTATGACGTTTTCTGACGTCAATCCTTCGCCGTGTTTTCGCCCAGTGTCGCCGAGCTTCGCCGGCGTCAGTTTTCCGGCGAAATCGCCGATAGTTTGCGGCTGGCCTAAGTGGTTTCCAAAAGGGAACAAAATAACTTAATTTTAAATTCATTATAGCTTTGGAAACGATTGACACTATGTATTCTGAATCTGATTGAGTACATATGTATACTGATGGAAGCCTTTTGAAGGACTCTGACAGAGAGGGAGCAGGAGTGTTCTATCACCTTTTTTCTTTTTATCTAACAACTGGTATATTTACAACTGCTTTTGATGGTGAGGTTACCGCTGTCCAAGTAGTCCTTGCACAGTTATATACAGAGCTATTTATATCAAGAATGTTTATTTTTGTTACTTTATATTGTTGAGATTTCTTATTTTTTTTTATATAAAATTTCAATCCTATACTTTATAATACAGAGTTTTATTACAATTATATGCTTTATTAAGCAATTTATATTGATTACAATATTAGTTTTCTAGATCACATTCAAAACAAGATTTCAATAAAATGTAAATAATAAAGTTTCATTGGTTGAAAAGGACATTGACGTCATAGTTTCCTCCCGTACCGCTTAAAAATTATCCGAATGAGATACAGTTGGCATAAGTAAAGCGCAACACAATTTTTGTTAGGATGACAACATTGGAAATAGAAAAGCGTAAAGCGTGGAATCGAGATTCCGCTAATTAATTTTTCTTAAATATTTGATTTAATAATAAAGTAAGTATATATTTATCACCTTTACATTGTAAATTTTAATGATAAAAGAGATTCTCAATCATTATAACTGTTTGAAAGTTTAAAGTGTAAATAAATGTGTGCCGTAAATCTAAAATTAGAAATTTATTATATGAAATGATTCTGTTAAAAATATTTCACTTGCAATTATTTGCTGTTGATGAATCTAAAGTATCCATTAAATATTCAATTGTAATTATACTCTAAGATTGAATAGAAAAGGACTATTAAGCAGATATTAAAGAAGATTAATACATTGAATTATTGATATCTTAAAAGCGGATTGATTTTGTTTCTATAAAATTAAACTAAATTTTTCTCTTAGTTCAATCAACTTATCTAAAATTAAAAAGTAACTACACTTTTATTTGCAATATTGTTTTTAGTGAATGAATTGTTTTCAAAAATCTTATGAGCAAAATTAGGTATGCAAAGAAAATGTGTTTAATAACAACCAATTCTACTTATATATTTTATTTCTAATGTGTATAATATGTAATATTGCTTACATTATTTTTAAAGTTAGAAAATATGTTTGTATATTTTTATCTGTATAAATAATCTTGTTGTGGATAGTAAACTTCTTTAGTAATAATTCTTTAATGCTTACAGCATTATTAACTGAAAATAAACCTTAGGGAATATTTAGATTTCATACTGATTACACTTATAAAGAATCTTGCTTAATTTTTTTTAATATTTATGCAAAGAAATATTATTTTGTTATACAGATTTCCTAGTATTTTGTATGCAATAAAGGAAATAGCCAGGTTATTTTTGATTGAAATTAATCCCTTAAATTTAGTAAACATGCAAGCTATCTGTGAATGAACTATTAATTGCTATTTGTATTGAACTATTAAAATAATTTCATAAAAGAATATTGTCTCCATCATAATAAGTAGGTTAATTCTTCAAAATCAGGGTGCCAAATTGTTGACATTCATCAAATAAAAATGGCTGAACATAAACTTGAAACAAGAATAATTATAATATTTCTTGACTTGCATTGGAAATTTTCACCTCTTCGAAGAAAGTTCATTAACACAAAAAATAATAGTATAATCTTCATTCAAAAATAAATTTTTGAAACAACACTCAAAATTTCAAATAGGAATTTTATATTTTTATCTTGTAATCATTAGCAATTAGTCTTGTGAAATGCCACTTTCATCTTGAAACGTGCAACATAGAAAAAAATATCTTGAGTTTTGAAAACACTAGTTAATAAATAGGATTATGTTTTTTAAATTAATAATTACTTTCTTCATAAAAATTGACAGAAGTTAGGCATCAAAAAACCTTACATATTATATGAAAAGTGGTATGTCTTTGGTAATTTCATACATCTGTTTTTCAAATTGAATTATCTTTTTTATAAGTAATATTAAAATAATAGTATTTTAAATAAATAACAAAAATTAATCATTATTAAAAACTTGTCTATCAAGAAAATGACTGACCACAGTCTGTTTGCCATAAAAAATACTCTTCCAGAAACCATAGCAAAAAGAAAATCATACCAAATAAAAATGTTTGTCAAATTTGCTAAATTCCCAGATTATGGATGGTTTACCTGATAAATGTTTAGTATACTGTGTTGCAACAATTTTTGCTATCAATGAGCTTTTAATAACTACCAAATATTAAGTTTTATTAGACTTCAAAAAATATTTTGTTAGCCTTGTTGAAAAAGAAGATATTATTATTTATGTTAATTGTGAGAATATATACCAATTTATTAGTTTCCTGTTTAATGCTTATGTTTTCAATGTAATAATTTACAGCATTTAAGATCTTATTAAATTCAGAAAAGAAAAAAAAATTAATGAAAATAAAAATTTTTAAAAAACAATATTCAATCAAATTGCAATTTTTCTCCAAAAAAAATTTAAAAAGAAGCATCAATCTTAATGGAGGAAAAATAACACTTTCTATAAGTTATCATCCCTTCTGGAAAAATAATGGCAGCTTTTTCTAACTTTAATTGCATAAAATTAATTAAATCATATTTGAAATTTAAAGATTATTGAAAAAATTGCAAAAATAACATTTAAATAAACAATTTATACTGAAAATAATTGCTTAAAATTGGGGTAAAAAAAAAATTTAAATTTTAAAAAAATATGAAGTGTAATTCTTTTTTTAACAGAAGCATCTTATAAATTATATTTATGATGGTGGCTTATAGTTTTTATTATAGGCTTGCTATATTTTTACAAATTTTGCTTAATTATGGTGAAAAAATTTAAATTATAAAAATTAAATGTTATAATTCTTTTAAATTGTTTAACTAGAATCATGTTATAAAATTTATTAATCAATAGGTTAAAATATGATGTAAAAATGTAGCTTTTTCAATTTATATGTAAAATAATTAAAGAAATTGGTTTAAATTTGAAACAAAATTAAAGTAGATATTGAATTTATATATAGAACAAATGCTTTTGCTTTTCTCATTTGAACTTCATTGGTACTTTTTAAGACATTAAAACAATATAACATATTTTAAAATTATCAAACTAAAATTTTTTCATATATTTTAAAAAGATTTATGGCAGTCAAGAGTTAAGTTTAATTTCAAATATTTCTATTCAATGCCTTATTTTCAGGAGAGTTTTTAAAATACAAACAAAGTCAAGCTCATAATACATTCAAATTAGCATTCCACACCAGTATCACTCGTAGTTGATGTTTTAGCATCATTGTTGATTTTTTTTTTTCTTTTGGCAACTTAAAAAATGTTGCCTCTTTGAACGATTTTTCAGTTTTCAAAACTTTTATCCTTTATTTTAATCAGATACTATTAACCGTTAAATGCTTAGTGATGTGAATCTGCATCATGCTTAGAAATTCATATCACTTTATTTTTATTGTTGGCTTCCTGTCTAGGTACAGTTTCATTTTGCTGGGCATTACAAATTATAAATATTTACATTTATGTAAATTACTTTTTAAAGTAATGAAAAATGGGTAAAATTTGGATAAAAACAAGTGTAACATTTTTTAGGTATTAAACATATCACTATGTTTTAAAAAAATTCTCTCTTCAAGAATATCCATTTTCTGTTTGATTTAAAATGTTATCTTTTAAAAAGTAAAATTCACCGATTTAAGGATTAAAATGTGCCTATTTTATCTACTTTAGGTAAAATGTCATCAGATCGAGAGGATGGTTTAGACCCTACAGGTTCTGATGAGGAAGATCACGAAGATGATAATGATGACATTTATGATTCTGATTTATTAAGTGATACTGATGAAGAAATAGGTCTTGAAGATGCTACTGATAATGATGATGAAATTCCATCAGATGAAGCTGGCGATATAGAACAAGAGAAAGAAGTTCCTCGGGATATAAATTTTAAAAGCTTGGTGGTAAGTATTGACTGCCACCCTAAAAAGAACTTGATTGTCGCTGGTATGATTGATGGTCCAGTTAATTTATTTTCCTTTGATCGAGAAAATCCAAATAAAGAAATACTTTCTTATGTTCATCACAAGCATCCTTGCAGAGCTGTTAGATTTTCAGAAACAGGAGAACATTTATTTACTGCTTCAAAGGACACTGTGATTTGTGTTGTAGATGTAGAATCTAATTCTGTGTTTAGAAAATTTAATAGAGTTAATGGATTGCCTCTATATTCTCTTTTGCCTATCGATAACTATCTATTGGCTGCTGGTGAAGATGGAGGTCAAGTAGTTTTATGGGACTTTAGAATGCAATCTCCTGTACAAATGTTCGAGGAATGTGAGTCATTTATCAGCAGCTTATCAATAAATAAAGAAAAGAGCAATTTAATAGCAACAAGTGGTGATGGCAGTATTGCTTCTTATAATGTCCGTTCCAGGAAATTGGATATGCAATCTGAGTATCTAGATGTCGAGTTAATGAGCTCGGGAATTTTTAAAAATGGTAGTAAAGTTGCAGTAGGTGATGGAGATGGTGCTATAAATATTTTCAATTTTGGTGAATTTGGAAACATTAGTGATAGATTTCCAGGTCATCCTGGTTCAATAGATTCGATGGTTGTTCTTTATGATGATGTCATCTGCACAGGTTGTGAAGATGGAAAAATCAGAGCTGTCCAACTATTCCCTAACAGAATTTTAGGTGTATTGGGGACTCACACTTGTTTTTCAATTGAAGGATTGGCATTGTCTCATGATTCTACCCTTTTGGCCAGCTGTTCATATGATCAGAAAATAAAATTCTGGGATTTATCTGGTATAGATGACTTAAGAGAAGAAGATGTTAAAGATACCAAAAAGAAACATCAACAAGTAAATAAACCTGTAAACGGCTTTTTTGCCGATCTATGAATATGAATTTTGTGCAAAGTATATTTTATGTATACAATATAATTTCTTGTAAAAAAGGTTTTAAAAAACCTTGAACCATTGTTTAAAAATAACTATTACATTTGATTGTTAAATCATAATAATGTACATTATATCTATTTGAAAATAAATCTGTATTAATTTCTAAATAGATACTTTTCAATAAAGTTTTCTTATTTTTGAAGGAGTTTACCCTTATATAAATTTAAGAGAAAAGTTCATATATAATTAAGTAATGTGTATTTTTATTTAAACAAAAATCACTAAAACTTTTAATATAAAGATATATATTGCAGTAAAAGTTAAAAACTATTATTAAATAATTTAAAATAATTTTTAACAGTTATTAATTCTTAGAGCAATTTTTATTATTTTTCATTTTGACTCAACTTTTTAAATTGACTTATATTAGTAATAATATTTAAAAATTAACTTTTGATCTTATTGAAACTGAATAATAAAATTGAAAACCATTATTAACTAATATGATACAGTATTTTAATAGTCTGAGGATGTTTAAAATTTATTATTTTCAATATAAAACGGGGAAAAAAATTAACAATTTCAATACATAAAAAAAAAAAAAAAAACTGTTAAGTAAGAACATGATACAAATGAATTAGAAATGATTTCTAATTTGGTGTAAATGTAATTTGAGCTCTGTCTAAAATAATTATGACACCAGTTTATATAAATTTTTTTAAGAGGAGATTAGTACATTGGTATTCTTTTCAATCTTTTTTGCAAAATTTATTTTTTAATATTTTTATTGTTAGGAAGAATATTTTATAAAATACCACAAAAGTCTCAGAAAAAGCAATGCTTGTGTATAAATTTAACTATTTTGACAAAGTGCTTATATTGATCAAGAGGAATAATACTTAATAAAAATATATTCATTGATCAACTTGGCACCATTTCAAAGTTATTTGTAAATTGCTGAAAATACATTTCGGGATATTACATTCAATTTTCATATTACAAAAAAGCTTTGTGAAATTTTAATATATTAGGTAAATACAATATTTTTTGTACAAAATATTAGTTTTATACAAATAATCAAAAAACATTTTAGAAAATAAAATTGAAAAATTGCAATAAAATAATACTGCATATTAGTTTAAATATGAATAAAATGTTTTTCATAATAATTTGTCTTTATCAAAAAATGTTACCAGCCTTAAAGGGCACGTCTTCTATAATGCTACTCAGAAATAGCCTTTTAAATCACTAATAGAAATAACATAATTTTTTAAATAATTTTCTCAGAATTAATTGAGCAGAAAGTGTATTAAAAATCGGCACTCTATCTTATTTATTTATTAAAATAATTTATTATATAATTTTATCTCAGGTTTGAATTCATGTACATGTTATGCAAACAATGCAGTTTGTAAGTATGTAAATTGCAAAAATTTCAATGAGGTCACCAAGTCAATTAAATCAGCATATGATGGGCAGAACACATTTCAATAGTATAAAAGAATTCAAATTTATGATACATAGAATATATAAAAAAATGTTAATAATTGTAATTTTAAATAATTATTTCAGAATACTGCGCTATAAACATTACAATAAAAGTAATTTTACTGAAATATTTTATAATACTAGAGTAATGTTTGTCAAGGCTAAAAATTATACTTCTGATGAAATGAGGATTTGAAGGAAATGTCTACAATGTATTCTCCAATTATTGTGGATATTTTTGAAATTTTGCTGATTTTCAAAATTTATTTTAATTTATAAAAAGACAACTGAAACTATAGTTGTAATTATGAAAATTATCCTCTTTTGGAACCTTGTTAATTACTAACAATTGTACAATTATCACAACAACCGATGAATTAGTTTGTATATAGATATCATAACAAAAAACTTTCTTATTTGAAAGATAATTATTAATAATACTATTAATAGTGAAGCCCCCTGTAGCCTAGTGGTAGGATTTCTCGTTTCCATTGCACAAGTCCAGGGTTTTGCCCTCAGGCTGGGCAAGGTCAACTCAGCTTTTCATTGTTTCAGTGGGTAAATAAAACTGTGTACCAAGAATGCTTGGGAACTAAACACTGAAAGTTTCATGTTAAGCTTAGTTTATTCTATGATTTATAGTAAAATTAGCTGCAGTAATGTTAAAGTACACTAAAAATTTTAAAAACTCCTGTGAATAACATACTTAAGTAACTTAGGTAAGCAAAAACAGTAAATAAAAGTTAATGCCAAAAAATTGAACACATAGAAAAGTTATTGTTTGACTAGGCACAAAACCAATGTTAAAGCTGATTTTCCTACATTACCTACTCCTTTAGATACAAAAACTAAATATTGGCATTCCACCTCAGTTGGAAATATTAATAAATTTAAAAAAAAAATTTAGGAAAAAGATAATTTGATGATTATTTGTTAGAATAAGGAATTAAGCAAAGGTTTTTTATGGAAGAACTCTCAATATTTATGTAAAAAAAACTATTTAAAAGTATTCCTGTCTTTAGTTTAGAAAAAAAAAAAACTTTTTTTTATCAAGTTAAGCTACTACTCATTATTTAAATTTAAAATAAAACTTTCTAATGAAAATTCCCCATTTCTAAATATTTTAAGATTCTATATCACTCATCTGACAATCTCTTTTTTTCTTACATTGTTTGAATGCAAATTAAAGATATATGGAAAATAATTTTATTTATTTAAAAAGGTTATAAGAAAATAGTTTAAGTGGTTAAAGTAAAGTATTCTATTAAGGTAAGAGAAAACTGCAATAAAGTACAAAATTTTGTAAAATTTATTTAAGCAAATTTATAAATGTTATTATATAATACCATTTGAAATTATACATTTTTTAAAAATGAATAGAAATTAGAATTTCTGGTTTCCATATTTTTGCCTCTTAAAGTAAGAATATCTTTAATCATTTACTTCAGTCTTCTTTAATCAGTGCACTTATTTGTGGAAAAGTAGGTGGATAAAAGTCTTAAGAAAACTAAATTATAGTTCTGTTAATCTTTCATAATTGGAGTGAGTTAATGCCAAGTTTATATTTGATGACATGAACATTCCTTCGCCAAACAAAATTGGTTGCCAAATTTAAAATGTTAGAAACCAAAGCAAACATGAAATTAGAAAATTATATTACAGATTTATTAATTTGTATTGGAAAGCGTTAAAAATAACTTTTATTTGAAAATTAGCACTAAAAATTTCATATAAGAATTCTATGTTTTTAATCTCTCATAATCAATTGCGATAAAGAGTGAAACATCACATACAGATCCGCGTTTTTTTTTTTAATACAACAGAACAATTTTGGTTGCATAAACTATGAGTAGGGCATACTAGAATGCTAAAGCTTAGATGTTATATTTTTAGGAAAATTTCAAACACTGATTTAGGACCGGGACATATGTGTCCCATCAGTCCTGACAGAGAAGCGTTTCTCTCCCATAAGAATTTTTTGAAATTTGCTTGGGACATATGTGTCCCGTTAGGCGCGAAAGGGTTAATGTTCATATTTTATGTTAAAACATAAAATATGAAAAATTGATTCTAAAAATATTAAATTAATTAATAAATTAGATTATAAACTTAAATTCTAATTTTTTCTTTATAAAAGTGATTAAAATTGTTTTGAGATGAACATTGCAAAACTTTTTTTTTGGATAACTAAAGTATATTTTGAATAATTTTATCCAATATCTGAGTTTTAAATTGAATAACTTTTCATAGAATGAATTTCTATAAATAGCAAAATGTGTCTACTGACCAAATGGTTAACATCATTTCAGATCTAACTCCTACTCAGTCCTATCACAACAAAGTGATATAACGTCAAGTGAAAACAGTCGCTAATTTTGGCATTTATCTCGATTATTGACAATTTATCCATAATACACCGAACTATAATAAAATTTTACTACCAATCAATTTTATTTTAAATTTTACTATGTAAAAAAGTCTTATTATGCATATAAAAACAATTTAATATAACTAAATTAAAAATTTTTATCATAAAGTTGTTCAATATTATCTAAATTTTGGTAGATTAATTATTAAGAAAGGAAAATTTCTTATAGGATTTAAATTTATCTAAGTATCTTCAAGGATTTTTGTTCATTCTTAATATTAATTATTTTTATAGTAATATCAATTATTTTTTAAGTATTTATTTTTTTTAATTTTATATTGATTGCCAAGAAAAATATATGTGAAATATAATGTAAACATTTTTTTACCAGTTAACAAGCTCAAATTAAAAACCAAAGATGATGAAGATAATGAAATATAGCTTGAAAAGCCCAACATAAAAAACTGTTATGCTGTAAATGTCAGAAGGAAATTTTTAGGATAATAATATTAGTTATTACTAAATTATTAAAAAAAAGAACACTTTTGTGGAATTTATTAATTTAAAAATTTTATTTTTCAGATTTACGTAACACATTTAAAGAAAGCTTTTCTTGCTGGAGGGAAATTCTTTTTTCAATAAGGAAAGGCATAAGACAACAAGACCAATATTTTTATAAATGTTTTCATGATCACAAATTATACAGAAGAATATTTTAATTATCTTAAAAATTTATAAAACTGTATCTTCATACCAAAAAGTTGAAGAATAAAGAGTTTATACAAAATGAATAAGAAAGAAATGTAGAAATAAAGTGTTAAATTGCAGTCAGAGCTTTTATATTTGGTAATGAAAAGAAACAATCTAAATTCAACTGAATTGATGTAATAATTACATTTGTGAAGTAGATCAACCAATAACATTTAGTGTTATTGAAATTTAGAGAAATGTGATTATAGAAATAAAAGAATAGTAACAAATTAATTCATTTGCAATGTGTTTAAATAGCAGTTTAGTAAATTTTTGGAAAAATTTTTTATGAAAACTATAATCTGATGTTACAGTAAGAAACTTTGTACCTTCAATTACATTAGTAGTACAACGGACAAACAAGTAAAATTTTGAAGCGAAATTTTTTTTAAATATATGAATAAATTTGCGAAATTTAAAATAATGTATAGAAATTTAAAAAAGCAGATTTATTAAATATAACATCTTTCATTAAGAAAGAATCATCTTGATGAAGATGACAATATTTATATATAGCATAATTTTATTTTTGTTATTATTTTTATGCTGCACAATTTTATCTCTACATTTGCATATTATAAGTAAATACTTAAAATTAATTAGTTTATCAACATTAATTTATTTATTTTATACTTTGTAATTTTAAAAACGTAGGATTTATAAGAAAATATTTACAAAAAAATTGAAAATATATGGTTATAAAGGATTAAATAGTTCTTTAGTTTAAAAAGTAAAATAGGCTGTATCCCAGTGTACGGTACGCTATTTTTATACAATTAATATAATTATACAATATACAATTAATTTTATTATATAATATAAAATTATATTATTTTAAAGAAATAATATAATTTTATACAATAAATTAATAATTGTATATATGCGTACTGTTGCATATATGCGTATCGTACAAGGAGCGTACCGTTCACTGGGAATTACCAGTAAAATATGTTCACATGTATAATTACAATCAATAAATTATAACATTATATTTTTTGATTTGTTATATTTATTTAAACTATCAAATACATTTTTAAAATATCAAAGATGTTAATTTTACTCTTGATTAAAAAACGAATTTGTAACATATACCAATCTTACACTAAACAGTTATTTTTGTTATTATTTTTATGCTGATAATCATAGCATATAACTATTTACTATTCCTTCTCATGTTATTGGTATTACGAGCCACTTGAGATATATTTCTTAAACCATATTCAATTAAATTTATTATAAACCACTAATCTGCATTTGCTTTCATAATCAATGGAAATTGCTAAACTATCACAATATTGACTATTGATGTTATGGTGATCCTCATTTAAATGTAATTAGAATATCAAAAAATAATAATTTTATGAATGATTTAAGAAAAGTGGGAATTATAACACTTACTAGAGTCTTATTGAATTTAAGAGCTATTTTTTAGTGATTTCTCAATGATTATCTTTGTCACAATAGTAAAATTATATTTATTAAACTTCATTCACAAAGTTATACAATTAATATGCATAATTTAACTAAATATAATTTCACAATTAATGATAACAGAAATAATATAGTTTTTATGTAATTCTGAATAAGCTGAGTCTCAAAGATCTAACAGAATTAATTTTATAAGAGCAATTTATATAATTAATAATTTTTTTAGTCTTTAAGATGTTTATAAATAGAATCAGTTCTTTTAATGTTGCATTATTTTATTAATTAATATATAACTTGTGATTTTAAAAACATTTTGAATAAAGCTTTTATATTTAAAAGTTTTAATATTTGGAACAAAACTGTTTTATTTTGAGTATTTGAAATATATGTACAATTTTTATTGAATATTTAACAAAATTGTTTCTTTCAGTGGAAAACAACCAAATTTTCCGTTTAAGCTAATCATTAACCAGCAAGTTATCATTAAAACTTTAAAATTATCAATCAAATAATTTTTGGAGAAAAAGTATTTACTTAATTCTTTGGTTTTATCAAAAATGTAAATTATACATGAAATATTAATTTACTTGAATAAATTTCCTTATCAGAATTGACATGAAAGCAAATCTAAAGAATACCCATGATTAAAAGTTTTGGCTAATATTTGTTCAAAAAAATTATAATAGATAAATTTTTTTTAACATAACACATTTAATTTTAAATGGTGAACATAATTCTCGTTTGCATTTAGCAAAGCCCACTCTCAGGCGAATAATTTTGGTTGGCAATATTTTGCCAGTCTTGGCACTCCTATTTTGATACACTAGATAATATAAACCTAATTATTTCTGGAATTCTTATTTCGCCATTTTGTTGTACATTGGTATTTCTTTTCAATTTATTACCAAGTGTGTAAACTCTCCCAAGGTTTTACCATAGTTCTCTTTTAAACATTTAGAAGATAAATAAGACAAATAATAAACAGAAAATTAATGAAGTAGCATTATATTTTATATTTGAGAAATGTCACAGATGACAGCATTTATAACTATAATACTTAAATATTAGTTTTCCAATGCATCAGCCAATTCTTTCATAGTTATATCTTGAGAAGTCAGTTTTTTATTTTTCTTTGTAAATGCTCGTTGAGAACCACGTCCAAAACATATAAATTTAGGAACGCTTTGTTTAGTTCTTGTAGAACTGGATGGTGTTGCTTTAGAAATCGAGTCTTCAGATTGTGCGATCTCCATATCTTCATCTTTTTGCTTATGTTGTTTTAACATTTGGTATTGAAAATTCGGTGGGTAATTGTGAGTTCTAATTACATGTTCATTCCGCAATTGAATTGAAGGAAACTTCTGGTTACATCCTTCAACAAAACAATCATGCAAAGCCAGATTTTTATCTGAAGCAGTTTTATGAAAAGAATCATGACTTTCTAGAATGTGAGTATCTAACAAATTATAGGACGGAAAACTTCGCTTGCATTCACTACAAACAAGTTGATGCACACTTCTATAATGCATTTCATATTCATGAACAGTTGAAAACATTGCTCTGCAACCATTTTCTCCACAAGGAAATTCTGAAAGCGAACTATGAAGAAATTGGTCATCATCAATGTCGACAGCTAACTGCTTCTCACCTAATTTATAATAATTATTGTCTTGGTGAAAAAATTCGCTATTAATGGAATAAATAATTTTCTTTCTTTCAAATGGGAATTTAAATAAGGATTCAAAATCAAAACTACTATTAATAAAAGCTATGTTAGTCATAATGCAAAATATTTGAAGAATCTACGGCGGATTATATTATTCCCACAGACCAAGATCCTCCAAAAGCGAAAACTCAAAACAGAAAACTTTTCAGATTGTGTTGAGTTGGATTCATTCTTATCCCTAAGAGACAAAACTTTTAATTTATCATTCTAAATTTAATAATAATGAAATTAAATTTTACAAAGAGTTTTAATTTGTGTAAATGTACGAAACTTAAGAGAAATATTGAAATTTTAAAAAGAAATTATTTAGGAACTACATGAGAAATAAATTTCCGATTTGTTTGATACTGGAATGAAGTGAAATGCAAATTATGCTAAGCAAACCGAAAACACGCTGACATTCTTACAGACGAATTTTGACTTATTTATGAGCTATAAGTTTAAATGCGTTCTTCGTAATTCAGTCTAAACATAGATTTAATTTTATTTATTTATGAACATATATTTTTATAAAAAATTTCTTCTTAATTTATGTAAATTATTCATATATTTTAAACAATTATATTTTTATATATAGTAATTTAAGTTTTATTACTTTCTGAAATAAGGAAAACAACTTATTTTTCTTCTGTGATTTAATTTTTTGCAATGATTCTATTTGGAGCATTAGCAGTTCTGATTCATTCAATTTTCTTTTACTCAGTTTTTGATATTTATTTTAAATCGCCTATATTACATGGAATGACTCCTTTTTCTACACCACTTCAACCGCCTGCAAAAAGATTAGTTTTAATTATTGCTGACGGCCTAAGAGCTGATAAATTTTTTGAAGTTAGCTCTTCTGGAGAAACTAATTCACCATTTTTAAGGTATTTTCTTGAATTATCATCATTGCCATAAATAAGCATGCAATGAAAAGTATTCCCAAAATTTAATTAAAGTTTGTAATCACATTTTAATTTGTATAATTTTTCCAGTAAACTTTATATATTTATGTCAATAATTTATTTGAATTATTTTAGAGGATAATTAATTTCTCCAAAACCTCTTCACATTACTTAAAAAACGTAAAAGTACTATAAAAGTCCAATATTTTCACAAGAATAAGTATCTTGAACTAAAATATGTATTTCCGAAATAGGAAATCTTTGAAAGATGTATTATATCTATTTGAAAACTATACAATGAAAATGTTTCATTTAGAATGAAGAATTTTTTTGTCACCTTATATTTTCAATCATTAATAGATGTTTGGAAAATTAATTAAAAAATAAAATATTTCCTCATTTTTGAGAATAAGTCACTCTTATTGAATGCTGTTTGCATTAATAAATAATTCGCATTTTTATGTTTTTAGGAATGCTTATAAATATATAACCTATTTTAACCATGGTAGTGTACAGCCTTAAAATTTAAAACATTTTAATATCCATATTATACAGCATTATAATACCCACTTAATAAATTATCTTCTGAGAAGACTTCATCAATAGTTTGCTGTATTTACATTTTTCAAACGAAGAAACCTAGAAAATCTTAGAAACCTAGGAAACCTTTTCTAGAAGTACCTTCCTAGAAAAAGGATCATGCTGTAGTGAAACATCCAGCTCGATTGTTCATTTGAAACTGGGATCAAAGCTTGGATTGATCCCAGTAACTACTTCATAATTAGTAAGGATTCATTGTTTACTTAGTGGTAATCACACTCTGAAGTGTGTGATCTTACCTCTAAGTCATCAATGAACCTAATACATGTCTTTTCATTTTCTTATCTCATTAAATTATATTTTATTGCAAACTTTTAGTTTGAAATTTATCAAGTTAGGGAACAAAGAATTTGATGAGGTGATGACTTATTGTCTAGAGTTTTTCCTTCAGCCTAGTTGAATGGAATTAAATTCACCTTCTATTAATCATTCCCCTTCATGCTAGACTTAAGAATATATAATAGCTATAAAAGTCCAAAGTTTAGTCTATTAAAAAATTCTTGTTTAGTATAAGCTGTTGATTAAATATTTTTAGATGTGGGAAAAGGAAGTTATATTAATATGAACAAATAAATCTCTTAGAATTAGAAATTAATATTTTTATAAAGAAAAACTAACTTAATTAAAACGTTAAGTTATGGTAGTGTTTTTGATTGGAGATGTATGTCATTATTAGGGCTACACAATTTCTTGCTTATTGATATTTTTTTTAATTATTCAAATTCTTTATTTAATTATTTTAAAGGGCAATTTAAAAATATCCCAAAATTTTAATATTAGAAATATTTTTATCATTATAATGGCCTTAAATATGTAGCTTGTAATATATGCCTGATGTTTATACATTATTCTAATGTGTTGAAGACATCACCTTAACCACCAAATTTCAATCCAGTAGGTCACATATGGGAAGAACTACATGCTAAAAGTCAAAAATACAAAATTAAAACAAAAAGTGAACTATCCCATGTTAAGTCTGTTATGTTATTTTACATGAAAAAGAGAATTTGTAAATCAAATCAATACCTGAAGCAAAATTTTCCAGACAAATTTTTTGTCCTTGTTGAGGCAAACATTTTTATCATCATACAACCTGTGATTCAATTTAATGTCAACTAAGATGCTTAAATTTATGCACAAATTTTTTCACTTTTATGAAAGGTATACAGTGTTGCTTTTTTGTAGAGGTAGCCTCTGCTGTTAGAATCATATAATGTAAAGTGTTATATCTCTTATTAAAATGAAATTTTTGTTTTTTTAAGAGTGTTATGTTCTAAGTAAGTTACAATTTCTCTTCTAAAATAGCATTTGTGTTTATCACACATTTTATAATTGGAAAAGTCTTGATTTAATAACTCGGTTGAATTTGATAACTGATGTTAGTTCAGTTAAAAAATTATTTTCTAAAGACATCTAAAAAATTCTGCTCAGTTCTTTTGAGTAGCTGTAAGCAGGTCTAGTCCAATGAAGAGAGTTGATCTATTTTTCTCAAATCATTGTCCAAGACTCTTGATTGTCTAACCATACATATTTGGATAAAAAAATTAGTGTTAATTATCTAGGATGTAACTCAAGATCTTTAAATTGGTATTGAAATTAAAGAATATTTTTTTTATATTTGTTTAAAATAAACACTATCTTTAAGTAAATTTTACTGCACTTGGAAATAATAACTTCCACTTAGATTACAGTTATATAGTTACCCTAAAAGAATGTCAGTTTAATAACTTATCCTAACAAAACTTCACTAAAATTTTTCCCTCTATTTTTTAAAAAAAGAAATTTTAATTAAAATCTGTTTTTTTTATCAAATTTATTAAATATTTTATAGAGTATTCAAATTCTGATCTAAACTAAAAGTTTTGCAATTTCTCTTAATAGTGTATAAAATTATTGGTACTTACATATAGTATGAAGATATGTCACCAAAACTGATGAATAGAAAAAATATGACAACTACCTTAGGCCTTAATATAGGTTATAGAGGGTGCTAAAATACAGGGTATATTTTAAATCCTGTTAGTCCTGCCAATGAAAAATTTTATCACCAAGGTAGTCATCATAGTACACAAGTACCAAATAATTTTATAAACAATTTTGAAAATATGCATATTACATACTATTTATAAAAATTATCATTTTCTCATTTACATTTCAATTGACATTAGAAAATTCGACTTGTTTTATCTGTAAACAAAGTCTGCTGATACTCCGAATCTAAAGATTGTTTGATAGAATTTTTGTTATTAAAAAATCCTTGCTATAGTTTAAGTTTAATCATAGAACGAAAAATTTTAGCCTCTTAAAATTTTCACACTTGAACATTTTCTATTTTTAAATTTTTTTTTAATATATTAATTATTAGCTTGCTTTTTTCCTTGGCTATAGGGAGATTATTATGAATGTTGGTGCTTGGGGTATTTCCCATACTCGGGTTCCAACTGAATCTCGTCCAGGACATGTTGCTCTTATTGCTGGAATTTATGAGGATGTTAGTGCTATTACTAAAGGTTGGAAAGAAAATCCTGTAGAATTTGATTCAGTGTTCAATGAAAGTAGATATACATGGTCTTGGGGAAGTCCTGATATTTTACCTATGTTTAGTAAAGGTTTGTATTATCCATTTTTTTAAATCTTTGTATATATTTATAATGTTTTCTTTGTATCTTTAGGTACTAAATGTTTCATATTTCCTTCATTTATATTTTGCTAACAATTCCCATTTCTAAACTTTATTAATTAAGGGAGCATTTTAAACGAAACAATAATATGCTTTAATTTTTTTTTAATTATAAGAATATTTGTGATTTTCAAGTTTTTTAATTTCTCATTAATGTTATAACTGATTATTTAATATTTATATTTTTGTTAAAATCCTGTTCAATTTTCATGCCATTCATTTTCATACAGTTATCTCGTCGTCCTAAATTGCATCACTTTGGTCAATATCTGGTTTTCAATATTTCTAACAAATTCAAACTTTGAATATTGCAATCTCCGGCTATTTTTGATTTCAAATATTGAAATTTCACCACATTTCCTTACTACAGAAATATTACAAAACTAAGAAACTAATTTCACAAATTTTATAAAGTTTACACATTACAAAACAAATATAAATTAACTCTAAAAACCAATATAACTATTCATATTCAGTTAATAAAATATACATAATCAATTTTAATTATTTTCTTTTAATTAATCAAAAGAGTACAAACACTTTAAAAAATATACTGTATATAACAATATTGAGTAGATGTTATCAACTGCGCTATAAATCTAAATGTAAATAACATATATTTTTAGAAAAACTTTGATTTTAATTAACCAGGCAGTGGTGTTCACCTTGAAAGAACCTCTTTTGTAATACAATCTAGAATGGAAAACAATCAAACAATAAAGCTAAATCAATAACATACCCAGGGCTCGGAGTTGTCCTGATATTCCTGAAATTCCTGATTTTTTAAAAAACGTCCTGAAATGTCCTTATTTTTCAAAATAAATCCTGGAATTCCTTAATTTTTTATTACATTCCTTTGAAAGTTTAATTTCAATTAATAATTTTATATTTTTCAGTTGTAAATTTTTCTTTCAGTGGAATATATTTTTTCTTTTCAACTGCTCAACTTTCTATGCAAAAAGAAAGAGAAAAATTTTCCCCTTTTTTGTTCTCTTTCAAACCGTAAATAGGGTTGCCATACATTCATCTCCGCCTCATTTTCAGCCATTGCTCACGGATGTCTGAAGTCAAAAAAATGTAGGTTTGGGTTTACCATTAAATTCTATTTTGTGCCTTTACAGACAAAGATTCTGGTTTTAGTAGTGCACAACTATTTACAATGATATCGAAATTGTGAGAATTATTGGCCTACGTTTATGCGCATGCTTGAAATGCTTATCACGGTATTTTGAAAGATTTTGATGGGTGTTTTGAAAAACTTTTATTAGCAAGCTCAGAATTTTATTTTTTGAAAACAATTAATTTTTTTTTAAAAATGCCAAGGAAAACGAAATTTTCTGACAAATGGTTGGAACTGCAAGATGGGAATAAATGCCTAATCAAGACATGGTGCCGAAGTGTTGACGATGTTCATTCTGTGGAGTGCTTCGTATGCAAAAGCAAATTCAGTGTTTCAAATATGGGTTTTAGACAAGTGCTTGCGCATGCAGATGGATTAAAACACAAAAAAGCTGTGAACTGTTACAAGAATCAAACACTATTTACTATCAAGTCATCAACTTCATCTGAATCCTCGACATCGACTGTAGTAGTGAATAACAAATCATGGCTCCCCAAAACGACATCAGAGAAAACCATTAAAGCTGAAACCATTTTAGTTTTAGTGGCAATAAAAAATAATTATTCTTTTTCATCTTTGAATGATTTAGCTAACATTTACGGAGAAATGTTTGATGATTCCTCCATAGCAAAAAATCTCAAATTATCTGACAAAAAAGTAAGGTATATAATTAATTTTGGATTAGGTCCGTATTTCAAAACTCTTTTGTTTCGGGATATCGGCACTTAATTTAAAGCATTTATCATGTAACTTATTAATTTTCAGAAAATGTTCAGTATAAAAAGTTTAAATTTCTGTATTATTTTTCATATTGTTGTATTAAAAATTAAAAAACTCAGAATTTATTAAATAGTTTATTCCTTTCTAAGATGTGTTTTATGCATAAAACAGAAATTAATATGTAAAAGTGTGAGAATCGAAAGCACTTAGACTCAACATCCGGCCACACCTTCCTCCCCTCCTCTTCGAGACCAAAAGAAAAGGTTGGCGGAATGATTACAGAGAGGGGTATGAAACAGAGTGTACATGTCTCTGAAACTTGCAACTTCTGTTTTGGGTGTCCTAAGCCATCGGGGATCGTTATGATTTGGAGACGTCAGTCTCCTAATAATCTATTTGTTTAGGCTTCTTAAGCCATCTTATATAAGGGATATATTATTGGAGACATCAGTCTCATTATTTACGAATAGTTAATTGTTTGGGCTACTTTAGCCAGCTTCATTAGTTAATTATGTGTGTAAGAGACGCCAGTCTCAAAAATCTATCTATCGGCTTCTCAAGCCATGTGATTGATTTCAAATGCTTGTTTTGTGTTGTGATGCTCTAGAAAAATAAATTAAAATTAGCATCTGTAATTTTCTTCGCAATTATTTCACCCGAACCTATGCACTCTGATTTACCATTATCGGATTACCAATTCAAAATAGAACGTTGGGAACTTTACTAAAAGTAACATTGGTTTTCTTTAATTATTGAAATATGTCCTGAAAAATGTCCTGATATTTCTTGAAAATAGTGTCCTGAAAAAAAAAATTCTGTACTCCGACCCCTGCATACCTTTTTATAAAAACTCTGTTTTCAATAAATATCAGTAGTGTTCATCTTAAAAATGCAATCTACCACAGGGAAACAACCCCATAATAAAGTTGAATCAGTAATTTAAATAGCATACATTTTTTTTATGGAAATTTGAGTTTTTAATTTACAAAAATTAAAATTCACAATAAATTTAAATATATATGTCAAATATTTCTACACATGCTTAACACAAAATACATAAATTATTATATAAAAGACAGCAATTTTAATTGAATAATATATAACATTAAAGTACTTAACTTATCATCACTCACAGAAGAGTTCTCTACATCTGTCTAACAAGACTCACATTCCAGATTTAAGAATAAACACAAATTCAATTTATCAATATCCATACCTGACTCTAGTTTCACTCAAATAACAAAATTTGCATGCTTGAAATTTATTCACTTTGAATATAAAACTTAATTTTTTGTATCACAACCTCAACTACAGATTTCAATCATAAACATAAAATAAACGAAACACATGACAGAAACTTCAAGAGTTACTAAAGCTCCAAACAAATTTTGTGCATGCACAGATCTGGTTTAGTTATAAAATCACAATCTATTCTGGTACAGTAATCTACAATGTTTGATACTTATACTCATTGAATTTTATCTTTTATTCTTTTTAGATTAGACTTAGTGTCTATTAATGGAAATATTTCATTTATTTTCTTATTCAAGGAAAATTAGTTTGAATTTTATATGAAAGCAGATAAATATGTATTTATACTTTTATTTTCCCTTTGGAAGAAGGAAAAAATTGGTGATGAGTTAATATTATTTTTATTTCATGTATAAGTCAGATTATCTTCGTATATGATTACTTATTATTAGTTTATTCTGTATTGTTTAGATCAATATGCGAATGCTATTCATCTTACTTACCGTATTTTCCTGTATATAATCCATGGATTATGTGTTCGTTGTGCGTATTATACGCCGCCGCGGATTATCTGATAAAAACATTCTCCATCAGAAATGCTTACAAGAAAGTTTTGAGATAAATACTCTTTATGTTTCAATAAATAACAGGTGGTACCAGGACACACCTGAGTTATTTAAACTATAATCGGCTTTGTGCAATTACGTTCAAAAACAAATTCGGTTCCTCGGAACAAATTATTTCGTTTTGAAAATATTCAAATTCGTATATCGTCATAAGGAAGCGAAAATTCTTAAGTTACACAGCAGATTTTAAATTAAAATCTATAGCGAAAGCAAATAAAAACAATGCCGTCAAATGTGTTAATGTGAAGTGAAAAACAAAACACGCACGGTATAAAAAAAAATTGTATACAATACGCAATTTGTAAATAATCCATTTCTTTCATTTAAATCTAATATCTTTATGTATTATCTAATATGTAATATCTTTTCTAAATATCAATAAGTTTTACAAGACTCTTCTCAAAATTATCGCTTTTGATCGATCTCATGCTTTCATCTCAAGTTTATCGCACTTTGCGATTTCCTGGATCTAGACTGAAATTTTTCATAATAAATGCTTTTTTCTATACAATTTATTAAATTTTTAATCCAACTGTGCATTTTTTTATTTTATGTTACTCCTATAATATCAGCAGTACATATTTTAGACTATTCGCCATAAAAAAAATTGCCGCGGATTATGCGACGCATTTTTTTCCTTTTACTCGAAAAAACAGCCGTACGGATAATACGCTGCTGCGGATTTACTCGAAAAAACAGCCGTATGGATAATACGCCGCTGCGGATTATATACAGGAAAATACGGTAATCATCACATTTATAAAATCCAACATTCATACATCATTCATCAACATTCTTTTCTTCACATTAGGTTTTAAATTATTCAGTATTTTACCATTAATACTTTTCATTCCCAATGATAATACTAAAGATTTTGTAGCAGAATGAGAATTTTCTAACAAAATTGTAATATTAAATTCCAAAATAAAATAATTTTAGTTCCGACTTCATCCAAAAAATTAACTAAATTTCAAACAAAAAATAATTAATTTTAAACATATATTTTTAAATATTTAAATGAATAACTGTTAATTTTATCAGCAGTTTTAATATTAATTTCAAAATTATAAAAGTAAATGACATCTCATAATATTCATCAAATTCTGTGCACATTAGAATCGGTTACAAAATTACAGAAAAATAATGTGCACATTGAAACTCCTTATATGAAAGAATGCGTTCTGGAGCAATAATAATAATAAATTTTGCTCACTTGGTATCTATAACACAGGTGGTATTATTCAGTCCATTTTTCTCTTAATTATCTATAGCTAAGCTCCCAGCTTAATGGTTACTTCTCTGACTTTTGTGGAATTATTTGTGAGTTGAATTCCCATTTCAAAAGTAGATGCTTGTAATGATTTGGAATTTTTTACACTAACTAAATTGCAACAAAAGGGCTTGAAACCCTTTTGTTGTGCAATTTAGTTTTAAAGACTATTAGGAACTCTCATTTTTAATTTATGCAATTATGAAATATGAAGTGGATTTAATGGTGGGTTTTTTACATTTGCTTTAATTTTAATAAGTGGAAGAAAAAATTTTCTATTCAAGCAGCTGTTGGGATGATTTTAAATGGCTTAGTAAACTTGAGCAGAATTTTTTTCGAATTGTTACTATTTTACTTTTGTGTGCAGTGAGTTTTAGAGTATTATTCCATTGCAGAGCATTTTTTTTCAACCTGCATCATGTATAGTTTGATATTAAGCAATATACTGTTTGTTATTATTAGCATTTGTTTAAACAGTTTCTTCTGAATTTCAAATCTAACAATATTAAGTTTAGAATTCAATTCCATAATAAATATATTTTAAATAAAAATATTTGTAATAGGGTTTCCTTTAAAAGCAATGCATTTTTAGGTACAAGAAATAACGTGTTTATAGATACTTATACATCTACAGAGGAAGATTTTGCTACTGCAAATCCTCACCATTTGGATATGTGGGTGTTTAAGAAACTGGAGGTTTGTATAAAAACTGTCTAATATATTACTTTTAATATTTCATTTGAGGAGAAAATTTATTATTTTTATTTATTACTGCTATATTAAGGTAAAGAGATTTCTTTTTTATAAAATTATTTTCTTTTAGGAATTTTTTAAAGAAGCTGAAAGAAATTCTACTTTGAAAACCATGTTATCTAATGACAAAGTCATTTTTTTCTTGCATTTGCTTGGAATGGACATTAGTGGCCACTCTTACAAACCTGGTACTTTGTAAGTATTGCAATCAACCTCATTTGTTCGTGTAATTTCAATAACTTTTGTTGTTATAAATTAAAAGAAATTAATCACATATGTACTGTATTCTTTTTAATTTTACTGCTTGGCAGTAGATGCTCATTTTTAAAAGCCTCATTTTTAAAAGCCTTTTTTTTTGCTTAACTTTTTGTAGATTAATATACAACAATAATGTTTTATAAATAGAAAACAATGAAATATTTCAATGTTATTCTCTTATTAATCACATTTTCCAATAATTATTCCTATCTACAATTCTTTGAAATCTGAATTAAATAACTAAATATGAAATATACTTTTGTTTGAAAACATTTAAAAGAAAATGTATCTATAGAATTGGATGAAAAATTGCCTTGTCATCTAAAGAATCACACAAATATCATTCTCTCTTGAAAATGAACTTTTGAAATTGCAAATTTTAACTGCTTTGAATTCTTAGTTCTAATGCTATTTATTTTAGAAATATATTGAATTAAAGATTTTACTCTAGAATGTCAAGAAATTATTGAATTAAAATTACATTATTTTACTAACATGAAATAATTGTGAAGGGATTATATGGGAGAAAAGTAAGGGGTTGAAGGGTGCAGTATAATTATTGTGGTTGAAGAGTATAAATTATGATAACTTTATTTATTCCAGATATTTTTGAGTCCTAAAATTCACTAGTAAAATGTGCTGAAGATTTGGCACCTTATTAAAATAATTAAGAAAGTTCAGTGTGTAGCACATACATTTTTAGGAATGCCCTCATTCAATGACATTTAGTTAGCACTGGTGTTTGAAAATAGGATATTTCCTAAAATTGATGAAAGGCTAAATTTTATAACCACAAATTTCATGTAAAAATTTTGAGTGGAAATTATATATATTCAAATGTTCTTTCTTAGTTGAAATATTTCCCTAAATTATTAATTTATCTAAATTATTATATTTAGTTTGTATGTCAATATGTGAACTTATTTTACATAATATCGTAATTAATTAACACTGTTTTAATTTTTAAAATGGAGTTTCATATATTTTATTTAATATTTTTTCATTAAATTCTAATACTTCAAACTTCTTCATGGTTAAGAAAATGTGACATTATAAATCTATTACATCTATTTTTTTTAATATAAATTAAAATTATTTTTCTGCAGGCTTTTATTAAGGCAATTTATTTCTAATTTTAAACTATTCCAAAAGAAAAAATCTAATTTAAAAAGTGAATTATAAACAAGCTTCTATATTGAAGAATTTATTAAAAAATATATTACTTTGAAATATATATATATTTTTAAATCTTAATATATGAAATTCTTAATTTTTAAAATTTTAATATGTAAAATTTGCTTCTAATTAGATGTTTGATGTGGAAGAAATAATTATTTCTTATAACTTACATATCTATAAATTTGCAAAGCAATTTGCTTAAAAGAAAAAGTATGTAAAATATTAAAAAAAATTATTAAAACAATCTAAGTTTTCAAGCATATATATTAAATAACTTTGATATGAAATGCTAAAAATAAATTTTGATCACTTTTATATTGAAATCAGAAATATTTGCAAAATTTTATTCAATCCAAAATTGAATATCATGCATTTTCTTGTTACAGTTTATTAAACACATAAAAATTACAATTTTAATTTGTAAATTTTGCTTCTAATTATATGTTTAATATGGAAAACCTAAAACTAAATGGATGTTCTGATAGTTTAAATGAATTAATTAATTAAATTTTTTTATTAGAAACTATTTACTTGCTATACATATCATAGAGTATATTAGAAAAATTTCCAAAAACTTATTAAAAAATATTTTTCATAATTAAACATGCATTTTCTATCATATTATAAAATATTGGGGCTTAGAAAACTCTGAGATTTTTTTATTTAAAGGAAATTTCATTATTAATCTTATTTTTTTACACCACAGAATAGTTTTGATAAATGGAACTAATAAATTGCAATTTTGTTATGTTATTTTACAAAATATCTACAGCCTCAAATTTATAGTATTGCTATATTAAAGAAAAATAATGTTAAACAGTTTATATTTGAGCTAAAAATTATAACAACTGATTACCTTCAGTATTAAAATGTAAAAATTATAAGTTTTATATAACTTGCACTTTTTAAGTATCAATGAAACAAGGACTTTTAGATTAATATTTACTTCATATTTGTAAACATTCTATGAGAAAAGGTTTCAAGTAGGTATATACATTTCACTATAATGAGTATAATTTTTTGAAAAAAATTAATGTAGCTTCTGTTAACTTCCTAAAAATATGCTTTAATGAAATTAATAAAATGTTTATAAACAAGGTTACAGGCCATATGTTTCTTAATATAAATGATATTTATTTCTTTAAAAAATTATATCTGATAAAAGCTAAACTATCAAAAATAAAAGCACCTTAGTCTCACGGAAATATGACCTACAATGCCCATATGTTGTTTCATAACCAAGTGTCAGGGATTCTAAGCATATGTACCAGTTAGGTAGTCAGTGTAATAAACTGTAGATGCAGAATCTTTCTTAGTTATAATGTGTGCAGGAATTTCAGGTAATTTATTAATAAAGGAAAAGTTGCTGCAATTAAAAAAAAAATAAAAAGATTTTTAAGTTGTAGAAAAATGATTTACAGATTACCTTATTTCTGTTATGTGAAATAAATACACAATTTGATAAATCCTATTTTACCCCTAACTATGCATTCTGTTAAATTTGTATGCTGCAGCATTTTGTTTTCATTGCTAAGATTATTGCATATTAATTTTAAAATTTCTCTTAGATGGATAAGCCCATAGTTTTATATTTTTAAATTTTTTATACATAATATAGAGTTTTTAAATTTTTTATACAGTATTTTTTCATTTACATTTCTTTTTTCTTTTTTTTAACAGGGAATATGTTAAGAACATTCAAGTAGTAGATGCAGGCATCGAAAAATGTGTAAATCTTGTAGACAATTATTTTAATGATGGTAAAACGGCATATATCTTTACATCTGATCATGGAATGACAGACTGGGGTTAGCTATTAATTTGTCTGTAGCATTCTTAAGGTTTATTATGTGTATATGTATTTTAAAATCACAAATGTATGTTTTTAAAGTACTTCTTTTTGAAATACAAATATTTTAAGAATGTATTTTCTATTATAGTTTATGCTTGTAAAAAAATTATAAATTTGAAACTTTTGTATAAATTTTTGACTGACTATTATTTTGTTTATGTAAGAATAACATTAATAACCTTTTCATATAATGGCAAAAAAAATGATCATTTTTTTTGTGACTTTAAGTAAATTTGTTTTCTTTTTCCCAGATTGTTGAATGTAAAAATGAACAGAGAAAGTTTAATTGTATTTGCTTAGCTTAAATTAATTCTTTCAAGTCTTTAGAGCTACTCTTAAAATTTTGTGCATAATTTTTTAAGTTCAAGATTGATTAGTAAAAATTTTATTAGTTAGTCTGGTATTTAATTTTTCTATTTCATAAAAATTTCTCGAATTTAGATTTTCTTTAATTTTATTTTCATATTAAAGTTTCTTGTAAAATATTGTAAGACTTGAGCTACAGTTTTACTGGAATTTATTAAATTATGTATTTCAAATTGAAATAATTGCTACATAGATAGTTTTTTATTGGAAATTGTATAATATATAATTGTCATATTATAAACTAGATCTGATGAATGATTTTCATGTAATTTTTGTGGTCAAATCTGTCTATTAATTAAGAAAAAAACAACTGGTTTCATTCACATTTATTTTCTCTTTTGATCAGTGCAATAAAAGATAAGAAGTGGATGTGTGCTCATTTTTAAATATTTTAATATGAAATTTTATTGAATGTTTTGAAAAATTTGGTGCCTTGAAAGGTTTATTTTTTCTTGATTAGTCAAATAATGGATAAAAACTGAATTTAGGTTTATTTACAAATATGTAATTTTATTGAATTGTCTGAAAAATTTATCATCATATTTAATGTCTTGATGTGCATAGTATTAATCTAATTATAGAAAACTTTTTTATGCATGAAGTAACAAATTGATATAAAAAAGGTGGTTGTTACTGAATATAATATGTATTCTGTAGGTTCTCATGGTTCTGGAGACATCCAAGAAACCTTTACTCCATTTGTAGCTTGGGGTGCTGGAGTAAGAGGTCCTCTTGGTGAAGGAAAAGATATTTATCATGATGGACTGTCTGAAGGTTAATAAAACTTATTTTCTTTGAAGCCTGTTTTTTAAAAAATTAAATTGTATATATTATAGCAAAGTCAATTACTTGTACTTAAAATCATTATAATATTTTCAAAAATTAACCATTGAACATAAGGTAAAATTTGCAGTGAATTAAATAATAAATGCTATTACTTATTGGTACATTTTAATTTGATGTCAAATCTATAATTTAGAATAAAGTATTTTATGCTTATAAGTCTTAATCTATGTTACTTTCATATTACACTAATTTAAATATTAATCATTACTCCAACTTGTATGTAGCATCGAAGATTTATATAAGTTTCTGCAAAATCAGTAGTTCTGATTATTATTGAGATCTTGGACATAATTCCTCTGCAGAAATAGATAATCTTCTCTGAAGTTTTATCAATGATCTAATGGAATTCAAGCAAAATAGATGTGCTTTAATCATCTATTCAAAAGGACTTTACACAATATTAAGCATTTTGCATAATTTCCATGTTATTCAATATTTTGTCATTTACAGTAATTAAGTTACCCAAAGCATCATTTCATGTTCTTTCTATTAATTCAAAAGAAATTAAGTGATTTTGAATATTTTTGCATTACATTTTATTACATGTATAATTTTCACTTAATGTTCTTGAATGGCTATTATGCAATAAGTTTGCTCCTTTAATTTTTGTTCTGAGGACCACCCAAAATGTAGCATCCTAAAGCTAGTTGCAATCTTTGAAATTCACACTATGTGTTTGTGATGATGAGATATGCAAATCATTAGCATTGTAGCAGTGTATGCACACATGATAAGAATTATAGTGCCATCGGTAAATGCTATGTAAAGGGAGTAAAGATTGCTCATTTAAAGTATAATAATTGTATGAATTTTTTTTTTTTTTTTAATTTTTGCGAGTCATTTTGCATAAGCAGTTTAACTATATCTTGCATAAGATAAAGTATAGTTAAACAGTAAGTTTCTTCTTTTAAGTAAGTTTCTCAGTTTTACTAATTAAAAGTAGTAACCTTTAGAGAATATGGATTATCCTTCAGAGGAATCGGTGATTATGTTTGACAAAATCACAGAACTATGTTGTGAAGTGTATTCTGAATCATCTTCCCAAGTATTGAATTTTTTTTTCTGTTATATTTTTTACTTAATTATCTTTTTTAGAGAAATTTCCTGAAGTGTTATTGGTGTTGAGCTGAACAGACTTTCCTTGACCTTATTCTCAGGTGCTTCGATTTTATGGCTCCAGGGATTTTAAAAGATCCATAATTCTTTTAAGTTTTTTAGAAATTTTTGGTGTTATGTAGCTAGTGTAGCAATGCTATATCATCTTGGATTAGAAACAGAATCTTTTCTATTTCTTTTTTTTTTTTTATTCTTTAGAGAATTGCTTCAAAGTTTTTGTCTTTAAGTATTTAGCTGTTCTACTTATTTAAACAGCTAAATGCAACATATTTAATTTCATTATAAAAAAAATTTCAATTATTCAGACTATGTAGTATATGTATATGCTATCACTTTTATAGGGATATCCAACAAATGTTCTCTCAACTGTTTCTCATTTAATTTGTACATTTTGCTATTATGAATACTGATTTTTCGATCTTTATTAAAATATTTTCAAATCATAACTTATATTAAACTAATCATTTTTAATGATAATCTACAATTTAAAAGATTAATTTTTTTTTTGATTAACTATTCTGAAAATAAACCACTGTATTAAATGCTTCTGCCTAAAGTCCAAAAGAAATAAGAGTTTTAGATTAGAGGCATCTTATTATATATTCATTCTAAAGCTTATTAAAGGCATTTAAATTGAATACTCTTCATTTGCATCTCTTAGAATTATTTGATTTATTCTTCTGTAATTTGAAGATGTTACTTATTTATAAAACTGAATAATGATGTAACTTTTTTTTATTCAGTGCAGTATAAAAATTGATATTTATTTTGTGTTAATAATTTGATTGTGATATTGAATTGATTTATAGTATGCATACATTTTATCTGTTGAGATCTCTAAAATGACATCATTTGTTGGCCCATTTTGCATCCCTGGAAATTGTTTGATCTGAATAGGCTTTCTTCTTATGCTCTAAAGTATTATGCATGTTGTATCACCATAATATTTCACAATCCTTCAAACAACCTGGTTATTTTTTGCCTGTTAGTAATGTAGTGTTTAAAATTTACAATTCTACTGTGTATATTTGTTACAAAAACAAACTTATATAAAATTTATTTATTATATGTTTACATGCATAAAATGTATTTTATACTTATTTGCTTAAATAATTTGTTTCACTTGAAAAGTTTAAACATTTAATATGTTCTATAATATACAAAGAAGGGAAGGGTCTTAAAAAGTCTTTTTCTAATTATTGAAATATGTTAAGTTTTATGACTTTAATTCTGTCTTAAGATAATTCTCTTAAAAATGCTAAATTTAAATACAGAAATACATGACTTTAAATTAAATCATAAGGATTAAAAAATTATTAATGCATATTGTTGAGTGAAGTAGATATAGTGAGTATTTTATGCTACTGGACTATTAATTAAATTGCTTGACTGATCATAGTTGATTTCTTTTGAAACAGCCATTAGCATCTTAAACTGTACAATTACTTTATGATATGTGTTAGAAGTCTAGTAAATGCTCAAATCTCCATTATTAATTTCATTAATTCATATCTATTATATTTGTTGCTATTATAAACAGTGTAATCATAGTTGTGTGTTTTGTTTTGAAAGTATTATTATAAATGCATTTAATTGCCTGAAAAAGTTGTAAGTTAATGTTAGAAAATGATATTAACTAAGCAGATTTTTCTTCTCAGATACTGAAAACCACTTTTTTTTATTGTCATGTCTTGTCTCTTTTTTCTTGTTACTTTTAATGAAAATTTTTTATTTTTCAATATTATTTTACAAATTATTTTTAATGAACTTTATATATCCACAACACTATATTGGCATCATACCTATCTTATTACTTTATCAAATCGAGTATCTCTGGTATGTTAAAAGTATTTTGTAGGATGATCATACTTTTATTTTACTACTCATGGCTTAGGGTTGATCTAAAATATTTTTAAATAATTTATTCTTATTTGATCTTCCTTCACTCACCTTGAGTTAGCCCAACAGAGATATTCTGTATTTATTAAAATCATGAATAGCCTAATGCTGTTTGATAATATATTTCAGAAAAGAAGTATCAGATGTCAGTCATACATTATTTGCCTTGAAATCTGCCAAGTATTTGACACTCTTGTACCTTAACCCATTTATCAACTGGTGTTCTCCATAGTATTTTTATGTATAAATGTCTAAATATTGACACTCAGTGCCTCTGAATATTTAGAGAATTACACTTTGCATATTATTTATTCATTACTTAAACAGTTTGTCTACCTTCTATGCAAATCTGATAAATCTCTCAAGTTTTATTGTTGTAAGGAAAAATAGAAATAACAACTAAAAAAATTTTTATTGAATGTAGACAAAAAAATTATTTCTTGAAATAATATAGGCATCAAAAATACGAGAAGTATTTTGCTATTTTGATTTGAGATAATATTTTAGTCGTAATTGTTATTATTAATTTATTACTATTGAAATAAAATATTTCTTATTTTATACGCCTTTCATATCGATAAAAAAGTTCATTTGAAAAGCAATATTTTTAGAGAAAAGTATTATTATTATTTTTTTTTTTTTTGTTGAATGTAGTTATGTTTATTAATGTTTTTTTGTTAATGTTTTTTTAATTAATGTTTTTTTGTTGAAGTATCACATATAATTAATTCATTTTTTTGTAATACTTGTTAATATATCTTTTTATTGGTTTTTAGAATGGAAGTTAGCACAGTTTAAACGTGTTGATATTAATCAAGTTGATGTTGCACCATTAATTTCAACTTTAATTGGTATTCCATTCCCAATTAATTCTTTAGTAAGTAAATTTTTTTAATTAAAATGATTTTTGAATTTAAAATTGACATAAGAGTTAAAATTCATATTCAAAATTTCTTCATAGATATTTAATTAAAATTTAAATTTTAATTCTTTTGAAGCTAATTTTCAGTAATTGTTAAAGAAAATAAGCTAAATATCTTTAAAAATTTGTCATAGTACTGGTTGAATATTTTATTATGCGTAATTAACTTTTTATGAAAATAATCAATATATTTTTATATTTGTAATATTTTTATATATTTGTGGCAAGGCTGTTCTGTATTTAACTTTTAGTCATAAAAATTTAATATAAATATTTAAATTTTAATAACTAATTGACATTTTAGAGAATATAAGTCAAGTAAATTTCAGTGTAAAAAGAAATAGACCTTTTAAAAATCAGTTAAGCTAATAAAGAATTTTTAAAGCTTCAAAATATATATACTTCAAAAAGAATATTATATTTTAAATAATATATTTGTTACGGTGAAACACCGAAATCTGGAGAATGTGGACATTCTCCGGTGAATGTCAACATTCACATAGCCGCTTGGTGTATGTCCGAACTATTTGCTAAATACCCTTGTTTCTAACTTTCACCGGTGAATGTCGACATTCACCATGCACTAATGGTGAATGTTAAATATGTCCGAGATTTATATTTTTTCTCTGTAATTCAGTCGCGATAATTTTTTTGCTTCTCTTTCTGAGAGGAATAACACAAAGAACTTAAAACACACAGTACTTTCAAAAATAGTATGGAAAACTATAGAAGTTAAAAACTTAATTAATTATGCAGTACATTCAAAATATTATTTTTTTTTAAATCTTCATAGAGACCTTCGTGTTTGATCTATGGTTCAATACCACACCAGAACTGTGAGATTTAAAATGAGAAAGGAAAATAATAGAAGTAAAAAAGTTACTTTATTATACAGTACGTTCTAAATGAGAAAACAAAATAATAGTAATAAAAAACTTACTGAGTTATGTAAATCAAATCTTATTTATTGCAATAAGTTAAAATACTAAGACACTTTGAATAGCACAAGAGGCCCTTGCTTTTACGACTGCATTTATTTGTAGAACAATTCCTTTTGCAATGACATTACAACTTCATATGTAATATTTATTATTTATTTTGCAACTCTTTAAGCATATGTGTTCTTCTTCCATAGTGTGAGCTTCATAGAGTATACTGAACAATTCCTCATTGGTAATATAATACCGTATATTCGTTTCACCTGGTATTAATTGTACAATTAACTTCTTTTCATCATTAATTTTTAAAACTTCAACAAGTTTTAATCGTCTATAATCCAAAGGTGTGTTGCAGAAACCACTTCAGAAAATATTTTAGAGTACTTTTCTCGAAAAAAATAAAAGCAATTGTCTTCTTGTTTAGCTGCATTTAATATATTTAACTTTTCAAGAAAACGATCACAATTCACTGCAGTATCCATTCTGTATAAATCAGGAAATCAAAAAAAAGAAAAAAAAAAAAAAGAAAAGAAAAGAAAAGAAAGAAAACTTTGCCCTCACCATCGAATTTTGCAAGGCTGACAAAGCTGACTGACTCCACCAGAACAAAGGATTTAGCAGAATTGACGAAAAACATCAGTCGGCTCTTCTCTTTTCGACCTCCACCAGAGCATATCTGTGATTGTCGACATACACCGGTGAGGGTCCGAATGTACAAGAATGTAATGAAATATTCGATCTTTCACCGACATATTTGGTGTTTGTTGACATTCACCGGTGAATGTCGACATTCTCCGATTTCGGACTTTCACAGTAACATATTAATCAAATTGTCAAAATGATTTTAGCCAGAGTAAATTGCATTATCTAATAAAATTTTATATTAATTTGCTCATAAAATATTTATGAATAGATATGTTTTTCTTAGGGAATATTACCAGTTGAGTATCTTGGTACAGATTGGCCTCATAAATCATTGTCATTATTAACAAATGCCAGACAGATTCTTGCCAATTATCAACGTCAAATGCAAATAAAAAAAGAAAGTACTATGCCATTGTTTTTCTGGAACTTTAAGTAAGATTTTGAAAACTATTCAAAAAAATATTTTATCAAAATGAATTAACCAATTTTTTTATAAATCTATATTTAATTACATTAAATAATATTTTTAATGAAATTTATAAATTATTTTGAATGATAAAAAATTTAACAGAAGACATACTAAAAAACATTTTTGTAATTATCCAATTTTGTATCCAATGGACTCTTTGAAAGTCTTATTGTATTATCATAACAGTACTTTTTTCTCCATAATTTTGAGCTTTAAAACTCTTGATTATAAAATTGTTAGATGTTTAAATTTCTTCATAAATAAAGGCTTAATTGTTGTTTAGCAAAATTCTGAAAAATAACTAACAAAATATTTATGAAATATAACTTCAAATTAATTTTTCAGTTTAATGTATAATTATCAATCATTAAAAATGGGTTTTTTGAAATTATTTCTATATAATAAGGCTTCAAATACAGGGCATGCAGGGGTACAACTGTACCTCCAGATTTTTGGGCGATTAGAACGAAGAAACAATTGATTTGAAATGGAAGACAAAAAATGATTTTGACATTTGTTTCAGGAAAACTATCCTTCTGGGCTTGTTAAACTTTACTTGATTAGTAGAAGAAAGTATACCTGTCTAATGATTACATCGAAAGAAAATTTTTCTTTCATTATTAGAAATAACCCAATGTGTTTCATCAAACTATTTGTATGTGACATGATTCTTGACGCTTTTTGGCTAGGAGCAATTTCCCTACACCATTACTAAGAAAATTTGAAGGGAAATATAATTTTGCTGCAATTATTCATTCATATTAAAAAATGTTTTTTTTTTTTTTTTTTTGATTTCATCAATCAAAAACTTCACTTAACAGTTGGAAACTTTTTAGCAAAATTTCTTGATGAAAATATCAATGTGCCTTTGGACTCTTTGGAGGAAATTGATAAGTGCACTTGAAAGAACAGATAATAATGGATTTAAAAATATGCCATCTCAAGATTCTCAAGTAAATTCTATAATTTTGCTTGTAATTCAGGAAAGAGAGCCTACAAGCAATTCTAAAAATACCAAAAGGAATGTAATTTTAGGTTCTTATAAACCTAATTTTCTATTTTACTTCCTGAGATAAAAGTAATCATAAATGTAGAGAAGAGTGGTACAATGCATGCATGTAGTTAAAATATAGTTCTTAATAAAAATATTTGTTTTGTTTTTTATGCGTAGCCTTTTCGGATCCTAATAAAGGATATACCACAGAAAGGAATCTGCATTTACAATTAACAGGCTCAGTAACTGATCAAAGGTAGTCCAAATATTTATATGTCACAAATCTTGAGAATCTTATAAAAATTCAGGAAGTTTGGTAAATTTTACTGAAAGTTTATCTCTGAGTTTCATTTGTGCTAACCTTCATAGAAAGTTAATGGTTAATTCATAAAAAGTTAATGAAAATCCCAAATGTTTGTAAAAGTCTGTAAAACTAGTTTTTCTGTGCTCATCAAAGAATTGCTTTGAGAGAACATGATAAAAAAATAAGTTCCAATGAGACAGGTGATTTTTTTTTATATTAATAGATTTGAGAGACTGTTCATTATTAAGAGAAATCATATTCTTATGTACACAGAGATTATCAAAATAATGTTTTTAATATAGTGGACTCTGGTTTTTACAAGCACCTAAAGATTGGCAAAGTAGTTATTAAAATCTAAAGTGGTAAAATAATTTTTTTTTTACCACATTGCTTTCTCTTAATAAATAAAATACTGTTAAAAAAGATTAGTATACATTACATGGAAAATGTACAAAATAAAATTCATATTTATAGAAACATAAAAACAATTAAAATATCATACTCCTCAGACTTATGATACATAAAATATATTGTGTTTTATAGATCAGACAATATTAGGTGGAATATTGTACAATTAATAAACTGTGAAACTAAGCAAAATTTTAAATTCTGATTGCATTATTTACTTGGAAAAATATTCCTTGTTAATCTTATAAAACTTAAAAAAAATACTAAACAAAGCTAAGAATATTGATAAGATTTGCTGTTTGGAATAAAGGGATCATAAAGAAGTCAGATTTTATTAATAAGAGGGGGAACACAAAATTAGCTTTAAAAAGTCATCAAAAGAAGACACTGTCTATCTGAAATACAATAAACATAATAGCATTACATTGCATGTATTTATGCAATAATAAGTGTTCAACATGGCCATCAGCATAATCTACAGTATAATTAAAAATTCACAATATCTATTACAAGTGCATACATTGTCTCCAAGAATCGAGAGAACTTCATGACAGGTAAAGTGTTTGAGTTAATTTTTAAAGGTATGAATGGTGCACAAGTGCCTTTAAAAAATTTTCTCACCTTTTTGAGTGCAGGTGATCGTAGAGGTCATGGTCAATTTTGCAGCCTTGACTAAACCCTCTGTATTAACTAAAAGCAAAAAAAAAAAAAAAAAAAAAAAAAAAAAAAAATTATTTTATTGAATTGGCATATTGTGGCATGTGCCATCCTGCATACATCTGATTACATATAACAAGTCTCTTTGAATGCAAGGACTTTATCAAATAAACACAATTCTTGAAAGAAAAATATTCCAAAAAAAATAAAGCGAACTTTGATTATGTTAGATTCTTTTAAATTAAATCTTACTTCTTTGTGGTCACTTTCTTACAAACCTTGCATCTTTATTATCATTTCTTACTTTTCGTACAATTTTAAAGTCTTAGCAAATTTATGTCTAACCCAGTATTTAAACTTTATAAAATTTATGGCATCATTCTTTCAAGTGTTTTTTATTATTAATTTGTTAATTGAATTTTATAAAATTGACATTTTTTCTTAAGTGGAAATGATTTACATTACTTTATTTTATTTTAGAGATCTCTCCATTACTCGACAGGTAAAATTTTAATCTTCCTTTTCACTACTTTTTGTGAAATTCCTTTTTGTGAATTGTTTAATTTTCTTTTAAATTTTTATATAGGCAGAACTTATGTCAATGATTGATACACTTTTGAAGCAAAACAGATACAAAGATGTTGTAAGTTAGCTATTAAATTCAAATTCATTTTTTTTTTGTATTTAATTGTATTGCTGACCCCCCTATCCAGTGATCAGCATGCCTGACTGTATGTGGGGAATTCTGGGTTCGAATCCCGGTTCAGGCTTGTACTTTCTCTTTCTCTCTCCTGTCTTTGTCCTTTCCTTGTATAAATGGGTTGTGAATGGTTGCCTACTCTATAAATGGGTACCTATAGCATATGTATACTAAGGAAGTCGGACACCACACCAAATTATGGTTCAGTTAGAAAAGTGGAGAAGCCCACCCCATACTGCCAGCCTAGCTGGCATAAGACAACGACAATAACCTAAATGTATTATCCTGTTAGAAACATTATTACTGTTATAATTATTAAATTTTTTCCATGCTCTTTAAATCTTAAATTAGTAAATTATTATTACCACTTAATTAAATATTTATCTATTATGCTAGCAGATTTAAAGTATTAACCAATTGTTTGAAATTGTTGCACAAAATAACTTTACATTTTTCCATATCATTAATTTTTATATTGAAGTATAATGCTTCATTGGTTTTCCAAGGACGATTTTAAATATATCTAGATTAATTGATTTTCTAAAAACATTTTTCTCCTTTATGTATTTGAATCTATTTATTTAAATTTTCATAAATTTTATAGATGATCAATAATCTTCAATAGAAAAAGGTATCTCTCAACTTACTATTATATTTCAATGTTTCGCATTTTACATCATATTATACACCATTACTTAAAAAACCGCTTTTAAAATATATCAGTTTTCTGGGGTTAAAAAGTTAGTAATACTTTAAAAAAAATCTGCATTAAACAAAATAATTACTACTTATCATGTTTTGAGAATTCATTTTCAAACAAAGGAATATGCACTAAAAGTTATTGCAACATTTTTTATAAAGAAATATTGCATATTTTAGTATGACTTATAAAAAAAATAATAAAACTCTTTGTGACAGCTTTTTACTTTCATTTAATACATGAAATGATTTTTATTATTAATCACATTTCATGCATTCTTATATTTATGGTATATTATAAATTATTGCTGGGAGTCCAATTAGAAAAGTTCCCATGGATTATATTGTCACAAAAGTAATCAGTAAAGTTTATATAAAAACTTTTGTATTTATAATTGATATTTTGTTATGTATTTCTTATAACTAGTTACAATTCTAATGTAATTTGATATATTTTTATAACATGTATTTGAATTATAGATTCAAGTGGGCTTAAAATTGATTGAATTGGCATTAAAAGGCTTGACATTTTATCAAAGACATGATAGGATAGCATTAAGGTAAGATTGAGAAGTCTGATAGTAAATTATCAAATATTTTATTTTCAGATAAAGAATTTAAGATACTATAATTCATAAATAATTATTTGCTTAGATTTGCAGGAAAATGAAAGTGACTTTAAATTTACTTTTTAAATTCAAAATAATATTATCATTATAATATTTGGTATAAAAATTATCTATAATTTAAATTCAATGCCTAATCCTTCATAGATAGTTTTATTTTAATCACAAGACAGCTGAATTTAGAAAATGACAATGAATGCCGAACAGATTTGCATAGAATTAAATTTATCATTTTTGTTTTGTAACATTTAAAGATATCAAACATATATAAATTTTTGTTATGATTCATTCCATTAATTCTTTTCAGCTAAATATTTCATATATTCTTCTAGTATTAGCATATTTTTTGGCTTCCTTGGTTGGATGACCTATGTTATCGTCCTACTATTGAGAGATTATACTACACTTAGGCAGAAATCTTTGGAATCATCATTGAAAGAAGAGGATAATTTCTTCACTGTCAAGTGCATACTTTCATATGGATTTATAGGATTTATCATATTTTTCTTTTTACACAGTATGATTGTTTTTAATGTTTACTTGTTATGATGATTGATTTTGAAGATAACTTAAATTTTTACATTTTTAACTTAAAAAACAAGTGTATGAAATGTGTATTATTTAAAATATGGAACAATTGCATGATTAATCATAAAAATATTATTTGTAAAATTCTAATATTAATATAATAAGATATTATTGCATGACTTTAATAATTAAATGGAAACCAAATATTATATAAATCATTTTTGTAAGAAGATATGGGAAAACTTACTAATTATGAAATTTTTTTCATCTTTATGTTTAATGAAGTAAATAATTATAAAATTAAATCAATAGGATATAAATTTTTAATTATATGTTAAAATATTAATGTGTCAATAGCGTTTTAGTTTGTTAAATTTTTTGTAGTTTGTTAATTTTTATTTTATTTCCTTATTTGAATTCGTTATTTTTTAAAATGTTTTGTGAGAATCTAAAATACATTATGCAATATGTTTATTTTTTCTTTTAAAAAATAAATGATAAAGATTAGTATAATTATATTTAATAGTTTAGTAAAACATAATCTGATATGCATGCATAACTTCTTTATTTAATGTATTTACTTTCTATTTTCCATTTTTTTAATTAATTTTTCTTATATTTATATTTTTGTGTAAAATTCATTTTTACCTGGTTCATGTACTATTTTAAACTTTGGCTCACACACATGACTTTAAAATGGAATTTCCAATTCTTTCCTCCCCTCCCCTATGAAATGAAAGCTTTATTCAGTTATTTCACTATCTCATAATCAACATAATGAAGCAGATTAGTTTCATAAAAATGGGTGCTTATAGATGTATGATAATTATAAAAATACTTTGAAACTATTATAACTCAATTTATTTCAAATCCAGTGTTTTTTAATTATCAAAAAACTCCAGATTCGGTAAAGCAATTCAAATAACAAGAGTCAAATTGCTTTTTTAAGTTTTCCTCAAAAGAATAGTTAGGAAATTGATTTCATAAAACCAGCTTCTTTACTGTTATCATTTGTTTTATAAATATGTGTATTTGAACCTAGTACTAATAAAGTATATATATACCTTACTAGTACTAAATATATTCGATATATATGTAGAAATATATATATTTCATTTATTTAAAATTATATCTCAATGACACATTTATTACGATTTTTACTAGCGAAACTTGTTATTTGGTTATAGTTACATTTTTATTCTTTTCCTAATATTCTTGAAAAACTATATTTTTGATGATAAATTTTTAATAAAATTAGGCACAGAAAAGTTTTTACATTCACAAAGGATAAGTAATGAGTTTTTCTAAAAGATACAGTGACTAGTAAAATGTCTTATTGATCATTGTGAACAGATTTTACCCACTTCAGAAGTTTTTTTTTTCTTTTTTTGGGCCTGCTATTTAATAATTTGTTTTTGATCTCTGGCATTACACCAATTAAAAAATTATTGTTTTCTGAAGAAATTGAAAACATCTTCTGTTTCCTTTCTGTAGATTACTTTGAGCTGACTCAGGTCCAAAAAAAGGGAATTCTGATCTATCTTTTCCAGTTTATTGACTAACTAAACGGTAGAGACATTATGCTTTTTCATTAAGGTAAAAGAATATTTTTACTTAATTTGCACAGAGCAAAATAGCACTCCAAAAATAGAAATTAAAAGGGACTTCTATAAAATGAACAAGGCAGTTTGATTTTCAGAGCAAATATAACTTCAATTTAACCATATTTTACTACCCATGACAGTAGCAAAAATTTAAGCTTGAAAGTTATTGCTTATTTCCTTCACAAAGGAAGTGATCATTTCATACCATCAGTTGAGTGGTAAACATTAGCCCCAGGGTTAAAATTCTTTTTGCTCTGTAAGTGTAATAGTAATACAATTTATTGCTAAAAAATTGATTTCACTCCTTATAAGGAAAATATGACTTCATATGGCTTATTAATAAATTTAGCAATTATGCAATTTCTAGATGTAATTTTAAAAATATTGCTCATTACATCTTCATTAAGCTTTCTTTAGGATAAATATATGCACAAATCCTTCCTCTGACCTATACATTTTTTTCATTTGACAATTTGTCTTTTTCTTTAATATGCTGGTAAAGAAGATGTAAACAAAGAATATATAAATAGTAATTATTTTAGTGTTACTATAAATAGCTATAATTGGAGTTATTACTTAATATATTGAGATTGAGAAATATGCTGATTTTTTTATCCAGAAGCAGATAGAATCATTTTTTTTTAAATGAGAGTATTGGAAAGTTTCAATTGGTAACTTATCTAAGGAATCATCAATATATCTAGAGAAATGACTTAAATTAATTAATTAATCTGTGTCTAAGCATATTGAGAGCTAAAAGTTATTCATTCACTGAACAGACTTCACTGTCTATCAATTATCATATTTTCCTGTATATAATATGCAGATTATGTGTTAAAAAATTTTGAATTTTGTTGCACACATTATACGCTGTCATGGATAATCTAATAAAAAATATTCTTGATCAGAGAAGCTTACAATAATTTTGAATGAAAATCATCTTTATATATTCCTAAGCAATTGGTATAATTCCTAGAACTTTAGAAGTTCTGAAATATTTAGATAAGGATTATAAATTAGACATCCTCATTAAGAAGAGATGGTATAATGTCATCAATTCCTAATGATTTAAAAGATTTAAAGATTTATTAACCACAAGATTTATAGTGCATCATTTATCTTTCATCATTGTCAATAAGTTGATTTTTTGGCAAATAACTTATCTTGGTGATTTAATTTTAAAGACCTTACAATTGTGATAGTAAGTTGGAAGAAGGAAGGTTATAACTGGTTTATAGCCAACTCAGAATCTGGTACTGATGATAATTGTGATAGTAAGTTGGAAGAAGGAAGGTTATAACTGGTTTACAGCCAACTCAGAATCTGGTACTGATGATAACTTACTATCTTCAAGAATCCTCTTGCCCTTTTTTCATTGGAACACCAATTAGTCTTACTGCAAGTTTAATCAATTACAATCTATTGGTACTATTTTATTTGTCTCTGAAACTGAGAATATTATATACTTGTTATCTGTTAAAATTATTTAACTTTTTCCATCATTAATCTAGGCAAAGATTTTGTGATATATTACATAAAATCAGTTGTTTGTATTTATAATTATGAAAACTTCTTTAAAATAAATAATGTAAAATATATGTAAGATCTTCATCTGTATTTCTTTCAATCACGGTTATCCCACATAGTGTGATAAGCTTTGTATCACATTCAATGATAATTATTCCTGTCATTTCAAAGATTAACAATTAACTTATAGAAGTCTTTATTATAAAAAGAAGACATATAGGTTTAAACAGTATTTCATCATTTAATCTCTGCAATAATTGAAATGATTTTACTATAGCATTATCTTAAGTAATTTATCAAAATAAGAAGATCTAGCTTAGTATTAACTATATAATCTCCTGATATACTATGCAACTTTTATCATTAAAGATATAAAAGCATTTGAATTTGGTATAGAGTTATTATAAATTTTGTCTCTTGAATTAATAAAATATCAACATCTTGTCATCTTGTTGAAAATAGATGAGGATAACTCATTTTTAGGCATAAAGAGCAAGACTGTAAAGTTGTATCAAAACCTGTATCTAGTCTTTCAATATTAGGTAATTCAATGTCTTAAAGAGAGAAGAAACTATTAACTTCATATCATGTTGCTCAATCTTCTACCATGACTTTCATTTTTTTTATCTGAAAATCTGAATTTAGTCCTAGAGAATTGAAAAATTCTTCAGTATAAGCTGGTTTTATGCACCATGATTGATCTTTTTTTTTTTTTTTTAAAAAAAAGCCTCCTTCTCAACCTCAAAAGTCCATCTTATAGAATGTGTTTCAATTGATTAAAAAAACATGTTTACTTAATAATTTCTACTTGAGGTTATTGTGATTTAACCATTTTAAAACAGCAGGATCTCCTTCATCTAGGTATCCTTAGTTTTATAGGTTTCTTTTATTTTAAGTATTCTCTTAGAGTTTTAGGAGTTCAGAAAAATTTAGAGCTCTGAATCCCTTACTCCTGAATAAAGCTACTTATTACCCTAAAAGGTTTCATTTTTTTAATACATTTCTTGATTTTAGCATTAATATATTGGAAAACCATTATTTCTGGACAACTCTACTTCCTTCAACACAAGATTTTAATGTTTTCCTTTGTGCAAATATTTTATTGATATTAACGAATTACATGCATTGGCTAATACCTACAGATATATCTGATTTTTATTTATATTTCATATTTTTTAACTTATTATATTTCATTTTTTTAACTTTTGAGATTATCTATAGAATGTGACCCAAAAGCTAAAGAAAAATTTACAATCATTTGCATAACTTATGCTTATTCAACTGGCATATGAAAGCTGACACATGGTACACAATGTGATCTTGCATTGTTTTTTTTAAAGGACTGTCCATGTATTGTCCTTTAAAAAAGACTTTAAAGGACTGTCCATCCATTGTATTGATACATTTATCCATTAACATTTTCTAACACCTTTGATTGCGGCAACTTTCTTTATTTGTTGGGTAAATCAAAACAGATTATACTATTTGTGACTACTCAAACCTTAAGAGCTTAAATTTCAGTTCTATATCATCTGACCAACCTGTTTACTCTCCTATAATTTCTAGATTATAGAACAAGAATTTGAAAGAGTGTGTTTTTCATCTTAAATTATGTATTTCCTTGTGTAGTCTAAGATGAAATTTATAATGAAGCTTTAATTAGTGTTAGAAATTTTTCCCACATATATTGTAATATTATGGCATTATAAATATATAATGACTAATATAGACAGAATAAACTTTTTTTGAGTTACTTCTGTATTAATATTTACAACCAAAGTATGGCAATATTGTTTCATTGATAAACCACTTATATGTTTTGAAATTTTATTTGAAAATTTAAATCTAATTGCTTTATAAAACTATCTATATGGAGATTTAATAACTTAAAGAGTAATTCTGTAAATCAATCTCCATGGAGATTTAATGATTTAAAAAGTAATGCAAACTCTTAACTTATTTAACACATTTTATTTATTTTATAATTTTAAATTATGCATTCATAACCCAAAACAGTAGTTAACAAACAACCCAAAACAGTTTGGATAAAAGAATAAAAATATATAATTTAAATCATTGATTTATTATAATCAGGTGTCCCACATTTTTAGTGATACTAACCATTCCTTATGCTTGTCTTATAAAAAAAATGGCCATAGAGCATGCAATGGAAAAATGATAGTAATAAATACATGATTGTCATAAAACATTTTTTTAATTTATAATAAAATTTTAGTGTTAACAGATTTAATATCCAATAATTTTTTGCTTTTAATGTAAATAAAATTTGTTTTATAAATTATTAATTACTTATATATTTGTATGAATATAGTTCAGGTATAAATTTTTTATTTAGTATCATTTGTATGAGTCAGATGATATTAAGCAAATTAAATCTTGGAATAATTGAAAAAAATGAGTACCTGAGATAAAATTTTATTATTTATTCTTTTATAAAATACTGATTATTTACTATAATTTATTGTAATTTATCACAAATTGCATTTGAGAAAAACATGTTAACTTATTTTGTGTTATTTTAATATAAACACACCATTTGGATCATAATTCTTTTGGCAAAATTTTTTATTTATTTTTAGAATTAAGATTTTAAATAGTTTAAGATTTACTTAATTAGATTAAAAAGCATGCTACAATATATTTTCATTTTTCTGTATAAATTTTAAAATTGATTCAGAAAAAAATGATACAGAAAAATACAAGCTGATCCAGAAGACTAAGAAATACTATTGTCAAAATATAAAAGATACGTCAATGTTGATTCATAAAATATGCATAGATATAAACGTACATATAAAATAGACAATAAATCACTATAGTGTTTTGACTGTAAATCTTTTTCACTTATATATTATTTCAACACATTTTTCCTTTGAAAACACTGAAAGTTGAAAACTCATATTTTGTCATTATGTTTATGTAGTTTCAATGCATTTCTGATTTATTTGTATCTATGTAATATTGAAATATTTTTTAATTGCAAAAAATTTAATATGCATAATTTTTTAAATATTTTGTTTGGTTTGTTTTTTTTATTATTATTTAAAGTATAAGAATTCTTTCAAAAAGTTTTTGATTTAAAATGTATAATAGTAATTTAGTAGAAATATTTGTGTGCAATCTAACATCATTGTAAGAAAATCTATTATAATATTTCTCAATAAAAACTCTCTAAAAATCTATTTAAGTCAATAGTAAGATAGCTGAATGTGATTAGTGCTCTTACCTTCTGGTCAATAGTTTATGTGTTCGAATCCCACCTTAGGCTTAATGTTTATAGTGGTTTAGAATCCACTTTAAATTGTAGATCCCAGTCTAATTAGTCCTAGTATGCAAAAAATGACTGTTGAGCATAAAAAAAACTAAATATATTTAAAAATTATTTTCAAAATAAATGATATCTTTAAATCCATTGCAAATTTCAAGTTATTTCTTAAAAATTAGCTTGTATTTCAGTTTATTTATGCATTTTTTTTCTAATTTCTTTTTAAAAAATGTATAAATTTTAGATTATTGTAAAAAAGTTAACAAAACCGTTTCTAAAATTTTTATGACAATAATTTATGTGCTTCCAATTAAACATAAAAAATGTTTTAAAATTTATTTATCATTCCAATAATAGTATTTTTATTATATTAATAAACTATGTTTATTATTTTATAGTTCAAAATGTCCCATCTATGTATTATGCATACTTTTTGGTCCCTGTTTTTGTATGGCTACTTGTAAATTTACAGTAAGTGTAATTTTTTGTATAATTAATTTTTGAAGATAATTTATGCCATTCATTTTATTTAAAATTAAATTTTAATTGCTTTTTCAATTAACGCTTTATAAATAATCTTAAATTTCTATTTTTTATTAAATTTAATTTAAAAAAATTATTGTGTGTAGTAACTTTAAAGAAAAATTATGTTAAAGTAGTGATTAGTTAAATAAATCAAAGAAAAACTACTATTATTTTAATTTGTTAACTAATTAGCTTATTTAATTTGTTTGTGAATTTTGTTTTTCTTTTATATTTAGAATGGCAACATATTTTTTAGTTTTCTTGAATTCTTGGTATATTTTTAAAATATTAATGCACAAAATGTCCAAGAGAAATCAATGATCTAAAAAGACTCAAAACCTCTGTCCTGTACAGTTTATTAAGTATTAATATAATAATGATTAATAATTGACAATTATGTACTATATTATGAATTGTTACTGAAAATCGATAAAATATTTTAAATACTAAGCCAAAGTAATAGTGGATAAGCTTATGTTGACACAAATGGAGAATCATGTTGTGTAATGAAGCTTATTATAACTAATTATATAATATTGGTGGGAAAGCATTTATTTTAATTGTATTTGGAAAAATTTATTTTAATTGTAAACAGAGAAATTGTATCATTTGTATTACCTATAAGGTAACTTTTGATAATATATATTGTATTTCATTAAATAATAATACAATCTCTTATCCAATAAAATACAATGATGAATTTTAAGTTTTATTAATCCTGATCAGTACAATGCTGATCTGAATTAATGTACTGATAAGGTTTTTCCTTAAATTTTTTTAAAAAAATTATGTTTTATTTCATATAATATAGTTATTTAATCACTAAATTTTTTGTTTATTTTTTTTTATAGTTGGGACTTGATTTGTTCTGCCAAATTACATCTAGAGCGTAGAAATACTTTTTACAAATTTATTGGATTCTCTATTCTTAGCTTCCTTGGAATGGAGTTTTTGGTACTTTTTTAAATATTATTTTTCTCAATGAAAATTTCCAATATACTGTGAGTGATATATTATATATGAGTCAGAATATTTTATCTTGATTAATAAATCATCCACATTTATCAAAATATCTTGCAATTGATTGTTATGATGTTCTGTTAGATATGTATGATGTTGCTTCTTACAATTTTTTCTCAATGTTTGTATTAAATATTCTGCTTAAGCTTTGAAGCAATATTACATTTCATTGATTTAATTATCAGAAACATTGATATTTTGACATAATTTTGCAGAGACCATTTTTCAGTTTTTTTTTTACATATCTCTTCAAATACTCAAAATTAAATTAAAAAATTTAAATATATTTTAAGATCTTTTTTAATTTGGTGAAAGCTTGAAATTTTTGTAAGTAACAGTTTCATATGTCCTTCATCTTCATCACTAAATTCATATATTAGTTCATTAAAATTAATTATTTTAATTATTGTAGGTAAACAAAATTTTGTTCGTTATTTTCCATATCTATTTTGATATTCTCCTTAAATACCATAAAAGGAAATCATTTAATTAAAATTGAATTAAAATTCCTTTAACCCAAAAGTAACTACAAAACACAACAGTTGTAAAAAAAATAATGTCAACTTTTTTTTGCTATAAAAGACAATTAATATGAAAGTATTTGCCATGAATTGTCAAATTGAACAAATGTAAAAAAAATGCTTCACTTCACTTTTTATTTAAAAAATCCAAATTTTATGGTGTTAATGTTTAATCATATCTTCATTCCTAACTAATTCCTTACCAAAATCTAACTTAAATAAAATATCTGTAGTGATTCCTGTTAATTTTCCAAAATACCTTTTCTGTGATAATTATTTTTAATTTCATATCTTATACAATATCATGAATCATAATGATATGAATGATAACATGAATCATTCGGTTTGTGGTACAGTGTAAGTCTTATGATTGAAATTAAGGAATTGTATAGAAAGTGTATTGAATTCACTATGATAATTAAATAATTAATAAACATTATAGAAACAATTGTATTTTTCTAAAGAACCATGTACAAGTATTTTAATAAATCAAATATTCAAAATAAAGTGTCTGAAAAAATATTATCTTTTTTTCTGAACTTAAATTTCTTAGAAATTTATTTATTGTATATAGTTCAGGTACAAGTCATCCTTCCCTAAAAAATATAATTTTATAAATATGAAGTATGTATTTAATTATTAAAAAGTATGTAGTTTGCATAATACCGTATGAAAATAGAATATACATAGTGAAATTGAACAATCAAATAAACAGATGTGCCTGTCGTTATTGTTAGTAATATCTTATTTTATAATTTTTTTGTTAAAGTGAGATTATAAAATGATATTTAATTTCATAAAAAGGAAATTTATTACTTAAAAAATTAATTGAAAATTTACTTTCCATATCTCAAGGCAAATGTAAAACTTTTGAAAGTTCAATACAGAATTCAGATTTTTAAATTGTTAATCCATTTTAAAATATCTGCATTTATAATCCTAGATATTGAACTGGCAGCTGAATAGTTTGCTCTCTGGTTTCAGGTTGAACAATACACGGATGTTTGTAGTAATTCTGAATTCAATTTAAACTGTAGGTCCTCATTTAATTAGCTCTTGTACAAAACATTACCACTGAATGACAAGCTAAACAAATTAAGTGTTTAGATAACTTACACTGATAATATATATATTATTGGGGTTGCATATTAAAAGGTAATTTATTTCTTGAAACTGAGTATTACTGACTGTTATTAAAGAATATAAACTTTTTTTTCCATGTATATATATATTATATTCAAGGTTTAAACTTACTTTGAAAACTTAGTTTTATAATATTTATAGAACTTTTCATCATATTATCCAAGAATCACTTTTTATAGAAGTGTGTAGATATTTTTCTGAAAACTGCATTTTTAAAATATATAAGATAGAATTCTTATAGAATTCCTACTTCAGATTAACAAAGATAATGTAAAAAAGCAAAATTATGTGTAAAAAAATAGATTTAGATATCTTAGTATAATTTTTAATATTCATGTATTTTGTTGTACATCTTTCTACTTTCTTTTTGATTTGTAAGTCACATAGTTTAATAGAACCTAGATTGTTCTTTAACAACTTCTTGATAAGAAATAATAATTATCTTCCTAAAAATCTATAAATTAAATTTATCATCATTCTTAAAATGTAAAATAGAATAGCTCTTATTAAATTTTGATCAAAAAATGAATAAATTTTTGAGAAAGTTCCATACTATGCTTTCATAGTATTGCCTTAATTACAGTTAGGGGAAAAGTACTTAAGTACAAAGTTAGGGGAAATTACTTTATTATCAAAGTGTTGTTGCAGCATTGACTGAACTCGTGGAGGAAGAGCTAAATCTTGGATCTATTCTGCATCACTTTTGACATTTTGTTGCTGCACTTCAGGAAGGACATAATTCTACAAACATTGATTTATACTGAGCAGTTGTTACGAAGCTGGATTTCACACTCGTGTAAGAGATTTTCTTAAAGAAGTACTGATCAAAATCAAATGTGATGACAATGCAGCATCACAGAATCACTATTGCTATATATATATAAAGGCACTATATTGGAAGGATTTTTGTCAGTCCAGTGAATACATTTCTTTGAATTAAATTTAAATTTCATATCAACATAACATTTATCATAATATGCTTGATATTGTTTTTACATATAAATTTGCATAAGCAATGCTCTTCTTGCAGCATTCTGCAATTTATCACTACTATTTAACTCTATGAATTTTCAAAGTACAAGTATGTTAAAGCTTTACCTCTAAAATCTATTGTACAATTTCAAGAAAATTTTGACATTAAAAGCTATTGAATTATTTGCATAATATAAAATTATACATGTATAAGTTTTTGAAAAATGATATATAAACTTTTATCACTGTAATATTAAAGAATCTACCATAGTTATGATTTAAGGTTGCACTATTTTTTAACAACTGAACATATTTTTATAGTTATTTAAGCTAATAATAATCTATTTGATACATTTACTCATTCATTTAAAACTTCTGATAGATAAAAACTGCTCTTCATTATTCATTTGTGTTCTTCACATGTATTCATTTCAAATTTGATTAAATTTCTTGTTATGTGAATCAATATTTAAGAAAAAAATTAGTGTTATGATTTTCTAAAAGACATGCGTCCTAAATTAAGTTTTAAAATTTCCAGTAACTTTATTACTTATATTACACATTTTCATTGAAATTAAAGAGTAATTCTAAGAATCATACTTCTTTGAAATGATATTCCAGATGCTATTATTAATTACATGTTTCTTTTCAATCTTGGGAGTAGTATAACATAATTATAAACATATACTTTAGGATATAGACTTTTTTTCAACCTTTTAACATTTCCAGTTATCTTTTTCAGATATCAACATATTAAACATGAAATCTATTTAGTCTTGTTAGTAAATCATTTTTAATTTATTATAATGTTCTTGATGGCTTTCAAAGGGATTATTTTTTTATGCTTGATATTTTTTTCATCTCATTAACCTTCTTTTAAATTTATTTCAGCTGTATAATTTTTATTATATGTATTTAAGCTTAAGATACTCTGTATTTTATTTATATACTGTGTATCATTTATTTATATAAAGAGAAATTATATATGTAATAAAATCTATGCTGCACAAATAATTTAACAGAATTAATGAGATGATGAAAATTTTATTAAACATACAGAAGAATTATTTATACTTGAAATTAACCAAAAACAAGTAGCTAACTGGATGAAAATATTTTTTTATTTTCAAAATATGGACACTTGTGAACATTTACATTAATTTTACTTTTTAATTTATCATATAGATAAATTTTTAAATTTAAACATTTCTCTGAAATGACAATTTTATTCTCTGTGAAGTATTAAAACTTATAATAATTATTTTATGATTGCATAAAAATAATAAACCATATAAAATAGTTTGGTTTTACCAATATTTATAAAAAAGATTAAATCTTTATTTTTTAGAATAAAGTATACATTTGTAAGTAATGTATTTCAGTTTTTTTCTTCAAAAACTATTCTCTAAATAATGTAATAGATTAAAATTAATTTGTTATGTTAATAGGTGTATTTAAATTTCAATGAATTTTTTAAAGAGTGAATTATCTAAAATTAATGATTTTTACCATTATTTGATTTTCAGTAAATTCTATTATTACATTTTATTCTATTATTATATATACAGAATCCATTGGCAAAAAGTTTAATTGGGAAAAATATATTTTTTTTAGGTTTTTGCTTTCTTCAAAAGAGAAATACTATCATTTATCCTTTGGGCTATAGCATTATGGCCTTTCTTTTCTTTTGGTGCAAGCTCATACAAAGTAGGATAATTGTTTATTAAATTTCACATTTTCACTCATTTCTTATCACAATGCAAAATACTTTCTCATGAAATAAAACAATATCAATTTCAATTTCTTATACATTAATTTGATTGTGCACACAACATTCTAAACAATACTTATGAAAATTTATAATCTTTTTTATTGTGTGATGTAAATAAACCTCTTATAAATAATTATTATGAATACAGAAATTTTTAGCATCTTATTATATCTAAATATTATTACTTATTTAAAGGGAAAAAAGAGTAAACTTATATTTTAATTAAAATTACTAAGCAAATGATAATAATTAATATATAGTCTTGTTACTATGTGATTTTAATAAAATAAGTTAAAATATGATTATTGCAAAAGCTCACAATTGAGTAACAGCTCAAAGTTACTTAATTGTGAGCTTTTGCAAAGATCATATTTTAACTTATTTTATCAATAACTTATTTTTATTAAAGACAATATTAAAGTATATTTGTGTGTGTATTGAATTTATTAACTAATAAATACAATACACACACATATATAAATTTAAATATTTTACAATACTATATGTTACAATATTGTTGTTATTATAATGATCTGAAAATTTTATAATAATCTTCAATTTCCATTCATAATAATTATGTAGTTAAATTTTAAAAATATTTTAATAAAAAGGATCCAAAGTAATCTTTTTCTTAAAAAAAGTTTGTTATTTCATTGTTGCTATTAAAACTTCAGATTTATGCTTTGTTTTTAATCGAAACTTAAAATAAATACTTAAATTTATTTTGACTGTTATTTTAGAGACTTAGTGTAGCTTGGTGCATTGTATCAATTGCTTTATCAGTTTTTCCAATGATGCCTGTAGTTGGTAAAGATACTAATTATAACTTAGTGTAAGTATTCATTGTTAAATTAGTTTATTTCACTCAATTTCTAAATTTTTATTTGATTGATAACTTCTACATATTATTTTGAAAAATTATCTCAATATTAAGAAAAATTATTTTTTCCTTCATAATAGCCTTATTGCTGGCTGGTTGTTTGTATTGGTTGTTGCTTTTTGTGCCAAAAGGTAATAAACTGATATTTTAAAATAAATAATAATAAATTTCCTAAATATGTGTCAAATCTTGCTTTTGTTGTTTTCATATGGAAATAAGTTTTAATTGGTTTTATTTTAGGCCTGAGACAGGATTGATTTTAAATAATAGACAATCTAAAAGAGAACCCTATCAAATTGTTGTTCTTACTGCCATACAGGTATGTTTATCCTTCAATTTTTGTGAGAATATATTTAAATTTGTTTATTATAATGAAACATTTTCTCTATAGGTTGTAATTTTGTGTATTGCTACATTTGCTGTTCAAAGTACTTCTCAAAGTATTGCAAATAAAGATGGCCTTCCATATTTAAATCAAATAATATCATGGCTTATCTTAGGTAGGATATTTTATATAATTTGCTACATTTAAGTTATTATTTGTAAAGCAAATGTATATTGCATTGTTAATTTCACAAAGTGAAAGCTGCTTCTAGAAAATATCTGAAAATTCAAAAGGAGTATCATTCAAAATTTTGTAAATGATACTTTACAAAATTACAAGCATATTACATTCATATATTTTCTATATAAATAACAAAAGTGAATTTTTGTTTGTCTTTTTATCTCAAATAGTTTTTAAAGTGCAAATGAGATCTAAAATAAAATTGAATAATCTCTTTTAAATTTTTTTCATAATTATGTAATTATTTAATCAGTTATAAGAGTCTTCGTTATAGTTCTTTTTTTCTATGAAATATTCTAATTAGATTTTTTTATTTAATGTTAGTTATTTCATTTGTGACCTACATTTTGAAAATTATATTAAGAATTAATAATTCTTTGAAAATTTTATAGGGCATGTTTATAATGTGTAATGTTTATAACTATGTAAAGTGATAACCGTGCTTAATTCAAGTTTTCGTTTCACTGATTTTTTTTTTTTTTTTTTTTTTTTTTTTTTGCCTTGTAGTAATAAGAAAAGTATAAAAATTCATAATTATAAAACTTTCATTAAGAAGATATCAGTAAATATTTTGTCATTTGTATATCGTTTTAAATTTTTCTTGAAGGAATGTGTGTTAAATTAAAAAGTATTTCCTCAGGTATTATTATGCTTTTTTAGTCATTTTTAGATAAAATTTCAAAGAATTATTTACATAATTATTGAATATATTTTTTCACATGTAATGAATTAAAAAATTCTTTACTGTTTTGAATCTGATTGTACAAATTTTTAATTTGATAAATTACACAAATATCTTATTAGTAA